>CM051237.1:486526072-486689712 GCA_027917425.1 Gastrophryne carolinensis | reverse complement strand
GTTCAAGGGATTCCCGTGACCTACATCCGGATAAATCACTGAGAGAAGGACCTTCCTACATGCTAAAACGTCTGTTAGCTTTATGCCCAGAACCTAACGTGTCTATCGACATTAGTTTAATATCAGATTATAGAATATGACATTGAGTCTTTTTAACATGGCCGCCATTAAGCCAAGCATTTCACCCTTCAGGGTGGTAATCCTGCGTGTTGCTGGTCACATGGTTGGGGGCAGAGGGGTAATTTGGGGCGGGTAAGTCTGCACGTCGCTGGTCACATGGTAATAGCAGAGGGGTAATTTAGGGCGGGTAAGTCTGCACATTGCTGGTCACATGGTAGTAGGCAGAAGGGTAATTTGGGGCGGGTAAGCTTACACATTGCTGGTCACATGGTAATAGCAGAGGGGTAATTTAAGGCGGGTAAGTCTGCACATTGCTGGTCACATGGTAGTAGGCAGAAGGGTAATTTGGGGCGGGTAAGTCTGCACATTGCTGGTCACATGGTAATAGCAGAGGGGTAATTTAGGGCGGGTAAGTCTGCACATTGCTGGTCACATGGTAATAGCAGAGGGGTAATTTAAGGCGGGTAAGTCTGCACATTGCTGGTCACATGGTAGTAGGCAGAAGGGTAATTTGGGGCGGGTAAGCCTACACATTGCTGGTCACATGGTAATAGAGGGGTAATTTAAGGCGGGTAAGCCTACACATTGCTGGTCACATGGTAATAGCAGAGGGGTAATTTAAGGCGGGTAAGTCTGCACATTGCTGGTCACATGGTAGTAGGCAGAAGGGTAATTTGGGGCGGGTAAGTCTACACGTCGCTGGTCACATGATCTCCATATCTTCTCTTCCACAGTTGCCTTACAAGCTTCAGGACATGGTTAACAAACACCTCCAGAGCTCCGCCCCCTTCCCCGGTCAGGACACGCCTCCCCCGGTCTTGTCCCAATCAGACGCGGTGCCCACCTCCGTCATCGCCCGGGTATTGGAGAAGCCCGAGTCTCTGATCCTGAACTCCGCCACCTCCAGCAGCGGGGGCGCGCCCACCGCCGAGGACGTCTTTGTGCACGTGGACATGAGCGGCTCCGCCCAGCATCAGAACGGCGTCCTGCGAGAGCAGGGGAGCGTGGACAGCGCCGGCGAAGAAACCCCGACCTTCGAAAAACTCAGCCCCTACCCCACGCCCCCGCCCCCCAACCCCATGTACCCCGGCCGCAAGGTGATCGAGTTCTCCGACGAGAAGGTCCACATCCCCAAGAACAGCCCCCTGCCCAACTGCACGTACGCCACGCGGCAGGCCATCTCCCTGAGCCTGGTGCAGGGTGAGAACGGCAGCCCCGACCGCTACCGCACGGTGCCCAACAGCCCCGCCTCCACCGCGGGATACCCCCAGCGTGCGCGCAGCGCAGACAACCCTCCCCGCTCACCGCTCAGCAGCACCGCCCCCAGCTCCGCCAGTTCCGAGGAGGACATGCTGGCCAACTGGCAGCGGATGTTTGTGGAGAAGGCGGCGCCCAGCACGGAGGGGTCGCTGGCGCATCGCACCTCCTTCAGCCGCGACACGGCCCTGGAGCTGCAGCAGCGCTTCAGCCGCTCAATGCAGGAGCTGAGCCGCGCAGCCCAAGCTTTCACCGAGCGGGAGGGCGGGGGATCGAACCTGGCAAGCTTCGGGCCCCGCAGAGGGAATCTGCCCCAGAGATACGGGAGGGAGTTCTCCCAGGAGGAGGCCCGGGACCTGCTCTCGGGACCGGGGGCGGAGGAAGAAGAAGAGGAGGAGGAGCCCCGGGACCTGCTCTCCGGGGCAGCGGCGGAGGAAGAGGATGAGGGGGTGGCAACGGCCGAAACAGAGGCTCTGGAGGAGGAAGGAGACGAGGAGGCAGCAGCGGCCGAAACGGAGGCCCGAGAGGCCCACATCCAGGAGATGCCCCTAGAGCCCGAGACCTTCCTGGAGAAGCCTCCCAGCGGGAGGCCGCACCGCAGCCCCAAAAGAATGGGCGTGCACCACCTGCACCGCAAGGACAGCCTGACCCGCGCCCAGGAGCAGGGCAACCTGCTGAACTAAGACTACTTACCAGATATGCAGCTAGTCGGGCCTGTCTCAGGTCTGCTCCAGTCATCTGTCTGCAGCCGTCTCCTATGCAGGGGCGGGGCTACCCGCTTCGTGTTGCTGCCTATAAAGGGGAGCTCTGACCCCCGATCGAAAGTGTTCTTCATGTTTATTATTATTATTATTTTGTGTGTTATTTTATCTCCTTATTCGTCAAAGGACGGCCCCTGAGGGTCAGGACGGGGGGAGGGGCTAATGGTGGACATGCAACTTCCTGTTACAAAGGGGAGGATAACCTGATGGCCGGCATCCCGATCCTGGTGTAGAAGAGTCTGAAACTGTCATGGCTGCCGTCACCTTGTAACTCCAGCGCTTGTTGTGACCCGCCCCCGAGGAGATTCCAGTTACTTCCTGTGTGTTGGAAGCCGTTCAGTCTCTGGCAAGCATCCCCCAAGCCCCTCCCCCTGGTTGTCCTTCCTGGAGACGGAGGTTGCCATGGCGAATTTCCTGCTTGTCATGCATTTGCGGTTGTATCTATATTTGTGATTGTTTCTTTTTTGGCGGTTAAACACTGCGGTTAACATTTCATGTGTGTCGGCGCCATCCTTGTGTTTCCCCCAGGTGGCGGCCATCTTGTTTGTGCCCCCCCTCCTCGGGTGGCGGCCATCTTGTTTGTGCCCCCCCTCCTCGGGTGGCAGCCATCTTGTTTGTGTACCCCCTCCTCGGGTGGCGGCCATCTTGTTTGTGCCCCCCCCCCACCTCTGGTGGCGGCCATCTTGTCCCGCCCTGGTTGCTGAGTATTCTGGACTCGCAGATTTCTCTATTTTTGTACCTACCGCAGTATTTGCCACCTCTGCGCGCCCCCGCCGTGGCACCCCCCCCCCCCCCCCCCTCCTGGTCGCAGGACTGTTATCTCTCCTAGATTTATTTTCTGATCTTTTCAGAGCTGATTCTCTATTTTCCAACAAGAAATAAACTATTTTAAAAGTAAAAAGTGCCGGGTCTTCCTTCCACCAATCACGGTGGGTCACGCAACCAAGCCCCCCACCCGATATATATAATACATAAATAATAGATAAAAAAATATATAAATACAAAACGCTGCCAAAGAAATATAATAAAATGAACAACAAAAAGAAAACCTAGTATATGCGGCTGAATAAAGACTTTAGCTCCTCCCCTTCTGCCTGTTTATCTCCTTCCAGCAGGGGGCTGACCATAGGGCATAGCAGGCAAAATCCCGGTAGGCCGGCACCAGGAAAGGTGCTGCTGCTGTTCCCCCTGCTCTACTGAGGGATGCCCCCGCTGGCTGTACTGAGGGATGCCCTCACTGGCTGTACTGAGGGATGCCCTCACTGGCTGTACTGAGGGATGCCCCCACTGGCTGTACTGAGGGATGCCCCTCACTGGCTGTACTGAGGGATGTCCTCACTGGCTGTACTGAGGGATGCCCTCACTGGCTGTACTGAGGGATGCCCCCACTGGCTGTACTGAGGGATGCCCTCACTGGCTGTACTGAGGGATGCCCCACTGGCTGCACTAAGGGATACCCCAATGGCTGTAAGGAGGGATGCCCCCACTGTCTGTACTAACCCACTGTCTGTACTGAGGGATGCCCTCACTGGCTGTACTGAGGGATGCCCCCCACTGGCTGTACTGAGGGATGCCCTCACTGGCTGTACTGAGGGATGCCCTCACTGGCTCTACTGAGGGATGCCCCCGCTGGCTGTACTGAGGGATGCCCCCCACTGGCTGTACTGAGGGATGCCCTCACTGGCTGTACTGAGGGATGCCCTCACTGGCTGTACTGAGGGATGCCCCCACTGGCTGTACTGAGGGATGCCCCTCACTGGCTGTACTGAGGGATGTCCTCACTGGCTGTACTGAGGGATGCCCTCACTGGCTGTACTGAGGGATGCCCCCACTGGCTGTACTGAGGGATGCCCTCACTGGCTGTACTGAGGGATGCCCCACTGGCTGCACTAAGGGATACCCCAATGGCTGTAAGGAGGGATGCCCCCACTGTCTGTACTAACCCACTGTCTGTACTGAGGGATGCCCTCACTGGCTGTACTGAGGGATGCCCCCCACTGGCTGTACTGAGGGATGCCCTCACTGGCTGTACTGAGGGATGCCCTCACTGGCTGTACTGAGGGATGTCCTCACTGGCTGTACTGAGGGATGCCCTCACTGGCTGTACTGAGGGATGCCCCCACTGGCTGTACTGAGGGATGCCCTCACTGGCTGTACTGAGGGATGCCCCACTGGCTGCACTAAGGGATACCCCAATGGCTGTAAGGAGGGATGCCCCCACTGTCTGTACTAACCCACTGTCTGTACTGAGGGATGCCCTCACTGGCTGTACTGAGGGATGCCCCCCACTGGCTGTACTGAGGGATGCCCTCACTGGCTGTACTGAGGGATGCCCTCACTGGCTGTACTGTGGGATGCCCTCACTGGCTGTACTGAGGGATGCCCCCCACTGGCTGTACTGAGGGATGCCCCCCACTGGCTGTACTGAGGGATGCCCCCCACTGGCTATACTGAGGGATGCCCCCCACTGGCTGTACTGAGGGATGCCCCCCACTGGCTATACTGAGGGATGCCCCCCACTGGCTGTACTGAGGGATGCCCCCCACTGTCTGTACTTAGGGATGCCCCCCACTGTCTGTACTGAGGGATGCCCCCACTGACTGTAAGCTGTACTGAGGGATGCCCCCACTGACTGTAAGCTGTACTGAGGGATGCCCCCACTGACTGTAAGCTGTACTGAGGGATGCCCCCACTGGCTGTACCAAGGGATGCCCCCGCTGGCTGTACTAAGGGATACCCCTGCTGGCTGTACTGAGGGATGCCCCACTGACTGCAAGCTTTACTGAGGGCTGTCCTTAGGGATGTCTCACACTGTCTTGAGAGATGCCCCCGCTGGCGGTACTGAGGGATGCCCCCACTGGCTGTACTGAGGGATGCCCCCGCTGGCTGTCCTAAGGGATGCCCCCGCTGGCTGTCCTGAGGGATGCCCGCACTGGCTGTGCTGAGGGATGCCCTCCACTGGCTTTCCTGAGGGATGCCCCCGATGGCTGTACTGAGGGATGCCCCCACTGACTGTAAGCTGTACTGAGGGATGCCCCCACTGGCTGTACTGAGGGATGCCCCCCGCTGGCTGTACTGAGGGATGCCCCCACTGGCTGTACTGAGGGATGCCCCCCACTGGCTGTACTGAGGGATGCCCCCCACTGGCTGTACTGAGGGATGCCCCCCACTGACTGTAAGCTGTACTGAGGGATGCCCCCACTGGCTGTACTGAGGGATGCCCCCACTGGCTGTAATGAGGGATGCCCCCACTGGCTGTACTGAGGGATGCCCCACTGGTTGCACTAAGGGATACCCCACTGGCTGTACTGAGGGATGCCCCCCACTGGCTGTACTGAGGGATGCCCCACTGGCTGCACTAAGGGATACCCCACTGGCTGTACTGAGGGATGCCCCCCACTGGCTGTACTGAGGGATGCCCCCCACTGGCTGTACTGAGGGATGCCCCCCACTGGCTGTACTGAGGGATGCCCCCCACTGGCTGTACTGAGGGATGCCCCCCACTGGCTGTACTGAGGGATGCCCCCCACTGGCTGTACTGAGGGATGCCACCCACTGGCTGTACTGAGGGATGCCCCTCACTGGCTGTACTGAGGGATGCCCCCCACTGGCTGTACTGAGGGATGCCCCCACTGGCTGTACTGAGGGATGCCCCCACTGGCTGTAATGAGGGATGCCCCCCACTGGCTGTACTGAGGGATGCCCCCCACTGGCTGTACTGAGGGATGCCCCCCACTGGCTGTACTGAGGGATTCCCCCCACTGTCTGTACTGAGGGATGCCCCCCACTATCTGTACTGAGGGATGCCCCACTGGCTGCACTAAGGGATACCCCAATGGCTGTGCTGAGGGATGCCCCCTCTGGCTGTGCTGAGGGATGCCCTCCACTGGCTGTACTGAGGGAGGCCTCACTGACTGTAAGCTGTACTGAGGGATGCCCCCACTGACTGTAAGCTGTACTGAGGGATGCCCCCACTGACTGTAAGCTGTACTGAGGGATGCCCCCACTGGCTGTACTGAGGGATGCCCCCCACTGACTGTAAGCTGTACTGAGGGATGCCCCCACTGGCTGTACTGAGGGATGCCCCCACTGGCTGTAATGAGGGATGCCCCCACTGGCTGTACTGAGGGATGCCCCCCACTGTCTGTACTGAGGGATGCCCCACTGGCTGTACTGAGGGATGCCCCCCACTGGCTGTACTGAGGGATGCCCCCCACTGGCTGTACTGAGGGATGCCCCCCACTGGCTGTACTGAGGGATGCCCCCCACTGACTGTAAGCTGTACTGAGGGATGCCCCCACTGGCTGTACTGAGGGATGCCCCCACTGGCTGTAATGAGGGATGCCCCCACTGGCTGTACTGAGGGATGCCCCCCACTGTCTGTACTGAGGGATGCCCCACTGGCTGTACTGAGGGATGCCCCCCACTGGCTGTACTGAGGGATGCCCCCCACTGGCTGTACTGAGGGATGCCCCCCACTGGCTGTACTGAGGGATGCCCCACTGGCTGCACTAAGGGATACCGCAATGGCTGTGCTGAGGGATGCCCTCCACTGGCTATCCTGAGGGATGCCCCTGATGGCTGTACTGAGGGAGGCCTCACTGACTGTAAGCTGTACTGAGGGATGCCCCCGATGGCTGTACTGAGGGATGCCCCCACTGGCTGTACTGAGGGATGCCCCCACTGACTGTAAGCTGTACTGAGGGATGCTCCCCACTGGCTGTACTGAGGGATGCCCCCCACTGTTTGTACTGAGGGATGCCCACCACTATCTTTACTGAGGGATGCCCCACTGGCTGCACTAAGGGATACCCCACTGGCTGTACTGAGGGATGCCCCCCACTGGCTGTACTGAGGGATGCCCCCCACTGGCTGTACTGAGGGATGCCCCCCACTGGCTGTACTGAGGGATGCCACCCACTGGCTGTACTGAGGGATGCCACCCACTGGCTGTACTGAGGGATGCCCCCCACTGGCTGTACTGAGGGATGCCCCCCACTATCTGTACTGAGGGATGCCCCACTGGCTGCACTAAGGGATACCCCAATGGCTGTAAGCTGTACCGAGGGATGCCCCCACTGGCTGTAAGCTTTACCGAGGGATGCCCCCACTGGCTGTACCAAGGGATGCCCCCGCTGGCTGTACTAAGGGATACCCCTGCTGGCTGTACTGAGGGATGCTCCCACTGTCTGTAATGAGGGATGCCCCCACTGACTGCAAGCTTTACTGAGGGCTGTCCTTAGGGATGTCTCACACTGCTTGTCTTGAGAGATGCCCCCGCTGGCGGTACTGAGGGATGCCCCCACTGGCTGTCCTAAGGGATGCCCTCGCTGGCTCTCCTGAGGGATGCCCACGCTGGCTGTCCTGAGGGATGCCGCTCACTGGCTGTACTGAGGGATGCCCCCCACTGGCTGTACTGAGGGATGCTCCCCACTGGCTGTACTGAGGGATGCTCCCCACTGGCTGTACTGAGGGATGCCCCCCACTGGCTGTACTGAGGGATGCCCCCCACTGGCTGTACTGAGGGATGCCCCCCACTGGCTGCACTAAGGGATACCCCACTGGCAGTACCGAGGGATGCCCCCACTGGCAGTACCGAGGGATGCCCCCACTGGCTGTACCAAGGGATGCCCCCGCTGGCTGTACTGAGGGATGCTCCCACTGTCTGTAATGAGAGATGCCCCCACTGACTGCAAGCTTTACTGAGGGATGTCCCCCACTGGCTGTCCTTAGGGATGTCTCACACTGCTTGTCCTGAGGGATGCCCCCACTGGCTGTCCTAAGGGATGCCCCCGCTGGCTGTCCTGAGGGATGCTTCTGCTGGCTGTACTGAGGGATGCCCCCGCTGGCTGTACTGAGGGATGCCCCCGCTGGCTGTCCTAAGGGATGCCCCCGCTGGCTGTTCTGAGGGATGCTTCTGCTGGCTGTACTGAGGGATGCCCCCGCTGGCTGTACTGAGGGATGCCCCCGCTGGCTGTACTGAGGGATGCCCCCGCTGGCTGTGCTGAGGGATGCCCCCGCTGGCTGTGCTGAGGGATGCCCCCGCTGGCTGTGCTGAGGGATGCCCTCCACTGGCTATCCTGAGGGATGCCCCCGATGGCTGTACTGAGGGAGGCCTCACTGACTGTAAGCTGTACTGAGAGATGTCGCCACTGGCTGTACTAAGGGATGCCCCCACTGACTGTAAGCTGTACTAAGGGATGCCCCCCACTGTCTGTACTGAGGGATGCCCCCACTGGCTGTACTGAGGGATGCCCCTACTGGCTGCACTAAGGGATACCCCCACTGTCTGTAATGAGGGATGCCCCCACTGTCTGTACTAAGGGATGCCCCCACTGACTGTAAGCTGTACTGAGGGATGCCCTCGCTGGCTGTACTAAGGGATGCCCCCGCTTACTGTACTGAGGGATGCTCCCACTGGTTGTAGTGCGGGATGCCCCCACTGACTGTAAGCTGTACTAAGGGATGTCCCCACTGACTGTACTAAGGGATGTCCCCACTGGCTGTACTAAGGGATGCCCCCCACTGTCTGTAATGAGAGATGCCCCCACTGACTGTAAGCTGTACCGAGGGATGCCCCCACTGGCTGTACTGAGGGATGCCCCCACTGGCTGTACTGAGGGATGCCCCCACTGGCTGTACTGAGGGATGCCCCCACTGGCTGTACTGAGGGATGCCCCCACTGGCTGTACTAAGGGATGCCCCCGCTGGCTGTACTGAGGGATGCTCCTACTGTCTGTAATGAGGGATGCCCCCACTGGCTGCAAGCTTTACTGAGGGATGCCCCCGCTGGCTGTGCTGAGGGATACCCCCGCTGGCTGTAAGCTGTACTCAGGGATGCCCCCGCTGGCTGTGCTGAGGGATACCCCCGCTGGCTGTAAGCTGTACTCAGGGATGCCCCCGCTGGCTGTGCTGAGGGATACCCCCGCTGGCTGTAAGCTGTACTCAGGGATGCCCCCGCTGGCTGTGCTGAGGGATACCCCCGCTGGCTGTAAGCTGTACTCAGGGATGCCCCCGCTGGCTGTACTGAGGGATGCCCTCACTGGCTGTACTGAGGGATGCCCCCACTGGCTGTACTAAGGGATGCCCCCGCTGGCTGTACTGAGGGATGCTCCTACTGTCTGTAATGAGGGATGCCCCCACTGGCTGTAGTGCGGAATGCCCACACTGACTGCAAGCTTTACTGAGGGATGCCCCCGCTGGCTGTGCTGAGGGATACCCCCGCTGGCTGTAAGCTGTACTCAGGGATGCCCCCGCTGGCTGTGCTGAGGGATACCCCCGCTGGCTGTAAGCTGTACTCAGGGATGCCCCCACTGGCTGTCCTAAGGGATGCCCCCACTAGCTGTCCTGAGGGATGCCCCCACTGGCTGTCCTGAGGGATGCCCCACTGGCTGTCCTAAGGGATGCCCACCACTGGCTGTACTGAGGGATGCCCCCACTGGCTGTACTGAGGGATGCCCCCACTGGCTGTACTGCGGGATGCCCCAATGGCTGTCCTGAGGGATGCCCCCACTGGCTGTACTGAGGGATGCCCCCACTGACTGTAAGCTGTACTGAGGGATGCCCCTGCTGGCTGTACTGAGGGATGCCCCCACTGGCTGTACTGAGGGATGCCCCCACTGACTGTAAGCTGTACTGAGGGATGCCCCTGCTGGCTGTACTGAGGGATGCCCCCACTGGCTGTACTGAGGGATGCCCCCACTGACTGTAAGCTGTACTGAGGGATGCCCCTGCTGGCTGTACTGAGGGATGCCCCCACTGGCTGTACTGAGGGTTGCCCCCACTGCCTGTACTAAGGGATACCCCTGCTGGCTGTACTGAGGGATATCCCCACTGGCTGTAATGAGGGATGCCCCCACTGACTGCATGCTTTACTGAAGGATGTTCCCCACTGGCTGTCCTGAGGGATGCCCCGCTGGTTGTACTGAGGGATGCCCCCACTGGCTGTACTAAGGGATGCCCCCCCAGTGGCTGTACTGAGGGATGCCCCCGCTGGCTGTACTGAGGGATGCCCCCGCTGGTTGTAATGATGGATGCCCCCGCTGGTTGTAATGATGGATGCCCCCGCTGGTTGTAATGATGGATGCCCCTGCTGGCTGTACTGAGGGATGCCCCCGCTGGTTGTAATGATGGATGCCCCCGCTGGCTGTACTGATGGATGCCCCCGCTGGCTGTACTGATGGATGCCCCCACTGGATGTCCTGTAGGATGCCCCCACTGGCTGTGCTGAGGGATGCCCCCACTGGCTGTCCTAAGGAGTGCCCCCACTGACTGTAAGCTGTACTCAGGGATGCCCCCACTGGCTGTACTGAGGGATGCCCCCCCAGTGGCTGTACTGAGGGATGCCCCCACTGGTTGTACTGAGGGATGCCCCCGCTGGTTGTACTGAGGGATGCCCCCGCTGGTTGTACTGAGGGATGCCCCCACTGTCTGTACTGAGGGATGCCCCCACTGTCTGTACTGTGGGATGCCCCCACTGTCTGTACTGAGGGATGCCCCCGCTGGCTGTACTGAGGGATGCCCCAGCTGGCTGTACTGAGGGATACCCCCGCTGGCTGTACTGAGGGATGCCCCCACTGGTTGTACTGAGGGATGCCCCCGCTGGTTGTACTGAGGGTTACCCCCACTATCTGTACTGTGGGATGCCCCCACTGTCTGTACTGTGGGATGCCCCCGCTGGCTGTACTGAGGGATGCCCCCCGCTGGCTGTACTGAGGGATGCTCCCACTGGCTGTACTGAGGGATGCCCCCCGCTGGCTGTACTGAGGGATGCCCCCCGCTGGCTGTACTGAGGGATGCCCCCCGCTGGCTGTACTGAGGGATGCCCCCCGCTGGCTGTACTGAGGGATGCTCCCACTGGCTGTACTGAGGGATGCCCCCCGCTGGCTGTACTGAGGGATGCCCCCCGCTGGCTGTACTGTGGGATGCCCCCGCTGGCTGTACTGAGGGATGCCCCCCGCTGGCTGTACTGAGGGATGCTCCCACTGGCTGTACTGAGGGATGCCCCCCGCTGGCTGTACTGAGGGATGCCCCCCGCTGGCTGTACTGAGGGATGCCCCCCGCTGGCTGTACTGAGGGATGTCCCCACTGGCTGTCCTGAGGGATGCCCCCACTGGCTGTCCTGAGGGGTGCCCCCACTGACTGTAAGCTGTACTGAGGGATGCCCCCCACTGGCTGTACTGAGGGGTGCCCCCACTGGCTGTACTGAGGGATGCTCCCACTGACTGTAAGCTGTACTGAGGGATGCCCCCACTGGCTGTACTGAGGGATGCCCCCACTGGCTGTACTGAGGGATGCTCCCACTGACTGTAAGCTGTACTGAGGGATGCCCCCACTGGCTGTACTGAGGGATGCCCCCACTGGCTGTACTGAGGGATGCCCCCACTGGCTGTACTGAGGGATACCCCCTCTGGCTGTGCTGAGGGATGCCCCCTCTGGCTGTGCTGAGGGATGCCCCCTTCTGGCTGTGCTGAGGGATGCCCCCTTCTGGCTGTGCTGAGGGATGCCCCCTTCTGGCTGTGCTGAGGGATGCCCCTCACTCGCTGTAATGGTCTGCCCCTGTGCTCTTGCCCCTCTTGATGCCCCCCATGACCCTTTTTGCTTTGGCAGCTGCTGCGTGGCATTGGACACTACAGGTAAGTCTATTGGTAACTAACCCCCCCTCCGGGTCCTTTCCTATTGTGGTGTTACCCAGCATTCCCTCATTCAGTGTGTGATCAGGGCCCACAATGCTCCCGCCCCTAACCTGACATTATCTGTGTTACATTTGCCATGTCACTGCTTATGCTTCTAATGTCAGTCTGTCTGTAGCTGCCTGCTGTTCTCTTGTGTGTTAATTACTTTACACAGCTTAGTATCATCTGCAAAGGAAATAAGAAAGAAAGAAAGAGAAGGAAAGGTGGAGAAAAAAAAGGGGGCGTGGTAGAAAGAAAACACTAGAAGGAATGTCTCTACCAATGGCCAATCTGCCCCTAGAGCCTGGTTACTGCACACCCCTGCGTTCTGCATATGGGCTGCCCGGGGTATAGGGAATGGGGTGGGCCTTCCTCCCAAACCTCCATCCCACCCATGGGTGCACTTACCATAGTGTCAGGGGTGGCAGCTGCTACCAGGCCTGTGGCAGAAGGGCCCCGATGTGGCCATTGCTGGGTGATTGGGGCATCATCCATCCTGTGAGAGCTCCGGGCCTCCATACAGACAGCAAAGCAACACTGCCATGTGTGACTGGTCTCTCCATCTTCTCACTGCCACACTCCTCTCTGCTATACAATGTAACATGTGATATCAGGGGCCGGCCCCACTTGTTACATTGCACAGCAACACTGTGATGTGTGACTCATCTCTCCATCTTCTCACTGTCACACTCCTCTCTGCTATACAATGTAACATGTGATATCAGGGGCCTAGCCCCACTTGTTACATTGCACAGCAACACTGCGATGTGTGACTGGTCTCCATCTTCTCACTCCCACACTCCTCTCTGCTATACAATGTAGCATGTGATATCGGGGGCTCTGCTCCACTTGTTACATTGCACAGCAACACTGTGATGTGTGACTGGTCTTTCCATCTTCTCACTGACACAGACAGACTCCCACACTCCTCTTTGCTATACAATGTACCCCGGGCCCCACTGCCTCTTACCCCCCCCCCCCGCAGCAGTAAGTGCGGTGTATGGTCTCTTTCTGGGGGGGCCCAGTATGAATGTTGCTATGGGGCCCTGTGAGATCCCGCCCCCCGCCACGCACTCATCCCATAATGACAACCTGTTCTTCACAATAAACTTTATTAGGTTGCTTGTGTTGTAACATGTGATATCAGGGACTCTGCCTCACTTGTTACATTGCACAGCAACACTGCGATGTGTGACTGGTCTCTCCATCTTCTCACTGTCACAGACTCCCACACTCCTCTCTGCTATACAATGTAACATGTGATATCAGGGGCCCGGCCCCACTTGTTACATTGCACAGCAACACTGCACAGAGGGCATCCAGGACTGTGAATGCTGCGGCACTACCCCGGCCCCACTGCCTCTCACCCCCCCCCCCCCCCCCCCGCAGCAGTAAGTGCGGTGTATGGTCTCTTTCTGGGGGGCCCAGTATGAATGTTGCTATGGGGCCCTGTGAGATCCCGCCCCCCGCCACGCACACATCCCATAATGACAACCGGTTCTTCACAATAAACTTTATTAGGTTGCTTGTGTTTGAACAGTAGCTGTGCTGAGCCTCCTCCTCTCGTGCAGCCGTTTCCTGTCCACAGTGCGGAAAGATGAGGAAGTGTCTGGATAAGGTGCCACGCACTTCTTCCCCGCCGTGATGATATGTGACCCCTTCCATAACCCTGCCCCTTCACTGCATAATCCCACCCCCATCATGATTATATCTGTAACCCCTCCCATGCCCCACCCCTCACACCATAACCTAACCCCATTCACTGCATAACCCCACCCCGTTCACAGCATAACCCCACCCCGTTCACAGCATAACCCCGCCCCCACACAAAAGAATAAATAGAATCTCCCCATGTGCTTCCAATCTGTGCAATGTCTTAGTGGTCAGGAGTCTGGGGTCCCCGAGTTCCTGTGCGGCGCAACCCCATCATGGTTATATCTGTAACCGCTGCTATGCCCCGCCCTCACAGCATAACCCCGCCCCCACACAAAAGAATAAATAGAATCTCCCCATGTGCTTCCAATCTGTGCAATGTCTTAGTGGTCAGGAGTCTGGGGTCCCTGAGTGGCGCACCCCCATCATGATTATATCTGTAACCGCTGCTATGCCCCTCCCCTCACAGCATAACCCCGCCCCCACACAAAAGAATAAATAGAATCTCCCTCTGTGCTTCCAATCTGTGCAATGTCTTAGTGGTCAGGAGTCTGGGGTCCCTGAGTGGCGCACCCCCATCATGATTATATCTGTAACCGCTGCTATGCCCCGCCCTCACAGCATAACCCCACCCCTCACAGCATAACCCAGCCCCCACACAAAAGAATAAATAGAAACTCTCCATGTGCTTCCCATCTGTGCAATTTCCGGGGTCCCCGAATCCCTGTGCGGCGCGGCCCCGTCTGGTCACATCTCGGTCTCGGCCAGGAGGCTGTCACCCAGGCCGGAGGTCAGGAGGACTCTGTGTGGACCCAAACCTGAAGGAGATAAAAACACCATCAACAGACGTCTACCTACCCCCCGCCCCCTCCCCCTCATACTCCTACATATAAAGCAGAACAAAACCCAGGATTTTCCCTATCGCTGGTCTTATCTCCTTCTCTGGGGATTTGGGTTATGATTGATAGTTGATTTGTGAGAAATGCCCCCAGATCGCCCATAAAAACACCTTTCCCCTACGGCACAATGCGCAGGTCCTCGTCCAATCAGAGCTGTTTGCCGCTCATATTAATGCTCAGCAAATGGGAAAGGGCGTGCTCCAGCCCCCAGTATGAATAGTGGGAGCGCGCCACAGCCCAAAGATGCTGGAAAAGGTGAGTTTTCCCTGGGATTTGGGGGGGTTCACACAGCGGGAGCTTTCCAATAATACAATTCTGTAAAACTCACCTGTAGAGTTGTTTTTGAATATATCCAGTCCAGGTCGTCCCAGAAGTGATGACAGTTGGGTTATCCACCACCAGGTGGCGCAGTTACTGCAAGATCCAGAGCTGTAACTCCTCCTGGCCCCCTATAAAATGAGCTGTCTCAATAGAATTCCCAGAGTGTCAAAAAGCAGCAAAAGGAGACAGGCCGGGAGGCCAAGAAACCATGTTACCTCACATAGCTTCAGCATGTACTCTCTCCATCAAACTAAGGACAACGGTCCAATATAAAAATGGTAATCACCACAACAGGCAATTCAGATATAATAAGGGCGGGTGGGACGACCTGGACTGGAGATATTCAAAAACAATTCTACAGGTGAGTTTCACAGAATTGTGTTTTTCACTATATCCAGTCAAGGTTGTCCCAGAAGTGATGACAGTTGGGACATCCAAAAGCAGTGTCCATATGGGCGGGATCCCCAGTGCGGAACAGCATGTAGTTCATCTCACTACCGCCTGAAGCACCTTTCGGCCAAAAGCAGCGTCAGCTGAGGCCTTAACATCCACCTTGTAAAACTTAGTAAAGGTATGAACAGAAGACCAAGTAGCGGCCTTACAAACTTATTCAACAGAAGCCTGGTGCTGAAAAGCCCAGGACGCACCAATAGCACAAGTGGAATGAGCTGTAACACGAAAAGGGGGTTCCTTCCCCTTGGCAGAATATGCTTGCACCACTGCCTGTCTAAATCTAGACAGGCAGAACCTACAGTGAGAACAAAGAGAGAATCCGACTTCCTGAAGGATTCAGTCGCAGGCAGGTAATACTTAAGGGCTCTGACCACATCCAAGGCATGGAGGGTCCTTTCCTTAGAATTAGAAGGTGCTGGACACAGGGAAGGCAAAACAACTTCCTCGTTAAGATGAAAGGGAGAAACGACCTTAGGCAAAAAATCAGGTTTGAATCGAAATACCACTTTATCCTTATACCGCTCAAAGTAAGGAGGCTTCATACAAAGAGCGGCCAGTTCTGACACCCGGCGCACCGAGGTGAAAGCTACCAAAAAGACCACCTTTAGGGTCAGGATAGATAATGCACAAAGGCTCAAAGGGAGGGCCCTGGAGAGCAGAAAGTACCAAATTCAAGTCCCACACCGCTAATACAAGCTTGCGCGGTGGACGTACATGAGTAACTTCTTGGAAAAAAGTCCTGATCAGCCTATGATTGGCAAAAGATCTTTGGAAAAAGATGGCCAAGGCCGAGACCTGGCCTTTGAGGGTGCTCAGCTGTAGACCCAAGTATAAGCCGTGTTGTAAAAATTCCAAAATCCTAGAGATAGAAAAAGTGCGACAAGGGAAACTCTTGGAATCACACCAAGAAATGTAGGCGTGCCAAACTCTGTAGTAAATCATGGAAGAAGACTTATTCCGTGCCTGAATCATGAACATCTGTATCATCTGAACAACCGTGGCTGACAGCCCCCTTTTCCATCAGGATTGAGGTTTCAATAGCCAGGACGTCAAAGCCAGCGTCTGTAAATTTGGGTGCGGCAGCGATCCCTGAGTGAGAAGCCCTGGGTCGTCGGGCATGATGTAACGATTGACTGACATCTGAACTATGTCCGCGAACCAACTTCGCCTCAGCCAGCGAGGAGCCACCAGGATGGTTGGCACCTGCTCCTGGGCTATCTTGCGCAGCACTCGGCCCAAGAGTGGAAACAGAGGAAATGCATAAAGGAGCCTGAACTCTGTCCACAGAATCGCCAGAGCGTCTGAGGCGAGGGCCAGAGGATCTCTTGACAGGGAGACAAACCTTGGAAGCTTGTGATGGGCGCAAATAGGTCCACATCCGGCTGACCCCAGCGGAGACACAGAGTGTGAAAGGTCTTGTTGCTGAGAGACCACTCCCCCAGACGAGAAGTCCCCCTGCCCAGGGAGTCTGCCTTCTGGTTTTCTACCCCGGGGATGTAAGCCGCCGATATGCAGGGAACATTCTCCTCCGCCCAAGTCAGGATCTGGGACACCTCCTGAAGCACTCGCTTGCTCAGTGTCCCGCCCTGGTGATTGATATAGGCAACAACCGTCTGATTGTCCGAGTGGACCTGAATCGCACGACCCCTTAGATGGGGAGTCAATTGAAGAAGCACCAACTGAATCGCTCTCAGCTCCAGGAGATTGATGGGTAAGTGGGCCTCATGTGGTCCCCACTGACCCTGGAACTTCAGCGCCTGCCAAAAACCTCCCCAGCCGGTCAGACTGGCGTCCGTGGTAACTATCCCCCACGGGGGAGTCAGAAAGGACTTGCCCCCAACAGCTTTCTGGAGTCCAACCACCACAAGAGGGACTGTCTGACCATGGGGGACAGTGAAAATTCCTGATCCAGGGACTCCTGCGTCCGGTCCCAACCGGCCAACAGATGCAATTGAAACGGTCTCATGTGAAACTGGGCGAAGGGCACTGCCTCGAAACAGGACACCATGAGGCCCACCAGTTTCATCCTCAGACGGATCAATGTCCGCTGCCAAGCCAGTAGGGTCTGCACCTGCATCTGGAGTCCCTCCACCTTCTGCTGGGGCAGGAACACCTTGACCTGAGAGGTGTCCAACGTCATGCCCAGGAAGGTCCTCACCATTGAAGGAGTGATAGAAGACTTGGTGTAATTGATTACCCATCCGAAATCCTCGAGAGTGGATAACACCGTCCGGGTGTCGCTTTCGGCCTGCTGAAGGGACTGGGCCGCAATCAGCAAGTTGTCCAGATAAGAAAGAACACGAATGCCGGTTCCTCAGGATGGCCATGATGCCTGCCAGCACATTGAGGAACACACGGGGAGCTAAGGCTATCCCAAACGGCAGTGCCACAAACTGGTAATGCTGATCCTCCAGCGCAAACCTCAGGAACTTCTGATGTCCCTGGAATATTGGGATGTGCAGATAAGCATCCTTGATGTCCACCTTGGTCGTGAAGTCCCCGGGCCGAAGCGAGCTCACTGCGGACTGTAAGGTCTCCATGCGGAAATGTCTGACTGACAAACCTGTTGAGACCCTTCAGATCCAGGATAGGTCTCAGCGTTCCGTCCTTCTTGGGCACCGTGAACAGATTGGAGTAGAACCCTCGACCCCGTTCCTGGTGAGGCATGGGGCAAATCCAACTTGCTAGTAGAAGGCTCTGAACAGCCATTCTTAGGCCCTGCGCAGAAAATGCATTCCAGGAGATCCGCGACTGAAGAAATCTTGAAGGCGGCCAAACTGCCAGCTCTATTTTGTACCCGGAGGAAACCACCTCTTGGATCCACCGATCCGAGATGTGCTGTCTCCAGATGTGAGCAAATAGCAGAAGCCGTCCCCCCACCCGGATAGGTGAGGGCGCCCCCTCATGCCTGAGAGGGCTTGGCAGGGGGTTTGGATTTAGCTCCACAGGAGGGATTGGGTCGGCCCCGAGACAGACCTCGACCCCAGGAATCTCTGTGGCCACCTGAAAATGAAGAGCCTCTTCCTCCTCGAAAGGAGCGATAGGCAGAAGAACCCCAAAAGGGCCGCTCAGGCTTCCGTCGCTGAGGGAGTCTTCCATCCTTGGCCAGAAGGTCCAGACGCTCCCCGAATAACCTGAGCCCCAGGAAGGGGATACTAGTGAGCGACTTCTTGGCTGCAGCGTCAGCTGACCACTGCCGCAACCAGAGCGAGCGACGAAGCGCAACAAGCAGAGCCGAAGCCCTGGTGCCCAGCCGGGAGCTATCGTCCATAGCCGAGACTACAAAAGCAATAAAATCCACACAGGCTTTGAGGTCTTGATACTTCTCCACCCGCTTGCGAGATTTGGCAAAATCAACAAGGCGCCTCACCTTCTTCCTGATGGCCAAAGATACAATCGCCGCAGCACAGACAGGGCGAAGCCCAGCACCCACAAAGGTAAACGCATGATAAGCCAGCTGATCCATGCGCCTGTCAGCAGAGTCGCGCAAGGAAGCAGTATCGGGTGACAGTATAACCGTAGTGTTGGATAACCCCGACACAGGGGCATCCACATCGGGAGGACGGGACCAGAGGCAGATCAGCTCCTCAGGGTACCACCTGTCCACTTAGGCTCTACTTATACCGCCTGACTCTTAGGCACCGATGGCAATTTATTAGGTCTTTCCCATTCCTTAAACACCATATTGGAAAAGTGGGCCTGCTCCGGGAAGACAAGCCTCTATCTCTCAGGCCGGAATAAAGCAATTCTGTGAGTACTCACCTGTAGAATTGTTTTTGTTCTTGCATGGCACGGCTGCTTCGGTATTCATAACAGTTGGGATTATTCCGCCACAAGTTGGTGCAGTGTACTGCAGAAGAGCTGTGGCATCTCCCGGCCCCCTATAAAAACGGGATTAACCATAGAGTTCCCAGCGTAGACAAGCAGTGAGACAAGAAGCCGGGAGAGAAAAAAGGTAAAAAAAAACCCAATTAACTTGGAACAATCACCATAAAGAGGCAACCAAGAATAACGATAACAAGGGTGGGTCGAAACAGGCCATGCCATGCAAGAACAAAAACAATTCTACAGGTGAGTACTCACAGAATTGCTTTTTTCTTTATTGCATGGCACAGCCTGCTTCGGTATTCATAACAGTTGGGACATCCAAAAGCAGTGTCCAAAAGTAGAGTGGGATCCCCAATGAGTAACAGCCGGCAGTTCAAGTCACTACCACCTGAAGCACCTTGTGGCCAAAAGCAGCATCCGCTGAGGCCCGCACATCAACCTTGTAAAACTTGGAAAAAGTATGAACAGAAGACCAAGTAGCGGTCTTGCAAACTTGTTCAACAGAAGCTTGGTGCTGAAAAGCCCAAGAGGCACCAATAGCACGAGTGGAATGAGCAGTAATTCTAAAGGGAGGTTCCTTCCCCTTAGCAGAATAGGCTTGAAACACCACCTGACGAATCCACTTGCCGATAGTGGATTTAGCCGGAGGCAAACCCTTCCTAGGTCCAGAAGTGAGAACAAAAAGAGCATCAGATTTCCTGAAAGGCTCAGTAGCGACCAAATAAAACTTCAGAGCCCTGACCTCATCCAGAGAATGCAGTATCCGCTCCTTGGAATTAGCAGGATTAGGACACAATGAAGGCAAGACAATATCCAGATTGAGATGAAAGGCAGACACAACCTTAGGCAAGAAATCCGGCTTAAGCCCAAACACCACCTTATCCTGATGCCTCTCAAAATAAGGAGGTTTGATGGAAAGCGCCGCCAGCTCAGAAACTCGCCTTACAGAAGTGATAGCCACCAAAAAGGCCACCTTAAGAGTCAGAATGGGCAAAGCAGCCCCACGGATAGGCTCAAAGGGAGGACCCTGCGGAGCAGACAACACCAGATTCAAGTCCCAGACTGGTAGAATAGGCTTACGAGGTAGACGCACATGAGTAATACCCAGGAAAAAAGTTTTTAACCAACCGGTGATTGGCAAAGGATCTTTGGAAAAAAATTGCCAGAGCTGAAACATGGCCTTTGAGGGTACTTAGTTGAAGGCCAGAATCCAAACCATGTTGCAAAAATTCCAGAATCCTGGGAATAGAAAACACCTGACAGGGAAGAGACTTGGACTCATACCAGGCAATGTAAGCATGCCAGACCCTGTAATAGATAAAGGACGAGGACTTCTTCCTAGCCCGAATCATGGTATCCACAACAGAGGTAGGCAACCCCTTCTCTGTCAAGATGTAGGTTTCAGCAGCCAAGGCGTTAAAGGGGGGCTGGATAGAAAGCGCCGCCAACTCAGAAACACGCCTAACAGAAGTGATAGCCACCAAGAAGACAACCTTGAGAGTAAGAATGGCCAGGACAGCATCCTGCACAGGTTCAAAGGGAGCACCCTGCAAGGATCCTGGGAATAGAGAACACACGACAGGGAAGAGACTTATCACACCAGTCAATGTAGGAAGAAGAAGACTTCTTCCTAGCCTTTATCATGGTATCAACAACAGAGGTAGACAGCCCCTTCTCCATCAAGATGGAGGTTTCAGCAGCCAAGCCGTCAAAGCCAGAGTTTGTAAATCGGGATGGCGTAAGTGACCCTGAGTGAGCAGGTCTGGCACCCTGGGCAGAACGTACTGATCTACTGCCAGCTGCACCACGTCTGCGAACCACACTCTTCTTAGCCACCTGGGGGCCACCAGTATTGCTGGCACCCCCTCCTGCGCTATCTTGCGCAGAACCCTGCCCAACAGGGGGAATGAAGGAAAGACATACAGGAGCTGAAAGTCCTGCCATGACATTGCTAGAGCATCCGTGGCCAAGGCCAGAGGATCCTGGGACAGGGAGACAAAGGCCGGGAGCTTGTGATTGTGACGGGATGCAAACAGATCCACATCTGGTTGACCCCAACGGTGACACAGAGAATGAAACGCCCTGTTGCAGAGGGACGTTTCTCCCAGGCGAGAGGTCCCCCTACAGATTCTCCACCCCGGGATGTACACAGCTGATATGCAGGGGACATTGGCCTCCGCCCAGGCCAGGATCAGGTACACTTCCTGGAGGGCCCTCTTGCTCGGGGTCCCTCCCTGATGATTGATGTAGGCAACTGCCGTCTGGTTGTCAGAGCATACCTGAACAGGCAGGCCCCGAAGGTGATGAGTCAACTGAGTCAGAACCAACCAATTGCCCGCAGTTCCAGAATGTTGATAGGTGTGTGGGCCTCCTGAGGGCCCCACCGCCCTTGGAACTGCAGGGACTTCCAGAAACCCCCCCAACCTGTCAGACTGGCATCCGTGGTGACCGTCTCCCAGGAGGGGGCCAGAAAGGATCTGTCCCCCAACAGGTTCCTGGAGTCCAGCCACCACGAGAGGGACCGCCTGACCAGGGGGGGAAGCACAAAGACTGGTCCAGGGACGCAGGAACCTTGTCCCATACTGACAAGAGGTAGAGTTGCAGAGGCTTCATGTGGAACTGAGCATAAGGGACCGCCTCGAAGAACGCCACCATCAGGCCCACCAGCTGCATTCCCTGCCTGATGGAGGGATGAGGACAAGATAGCAGGAACTGAACCTGTGCAATCAGACTGTCCACCTTCTGCTGAGGAAGAAAAATCCTTGCCTGAACTGTATCTAGATTCATTCCCAGGAAGGGAGTCACCAAGGAGGGAGATAGGGAAGACTTGGGATGGTTGATCACCCAGCCAAATGACTCCAGAGTGGACATTTCCAGCTGAGTATCCAGCTCTGCCTGATGTAGGGACTGGGAAGTGAGAATGTCGTCCAGATAGGGAAGCACGCGGACGCCCTGAGTCCTGAGCACACTGACCTGAGACATCACGCCAGCCAGCACCTTGGTGAACACCCTGGGAGCTGAAGTGAGACTAAAGGGCAATGCCACAAATTGGTAGTGCTGATCCTCCAGAGCGAACCTGAGGAACCTTTGATGACCTGGAAACATCCTTGATGTCCACAGACGTCATGAAGTCCCCTGGACGCAGGGCACTGATGGCAGAGCGCAGAGTTTCCATGCGAAAGCGCCTGCACCAAATTTGTTGAGGATCTTCAAGTCCAGAATGGGTCTGACTGACCCATCTCTTTTGGGCACGGTGAAAAGATTGGAATAGAAGCCCTTGCCCCTTTCTCGTAAAGGGACCTGACAGATGACCCCCAGCTCCCACAGGCTTTGCACCGCCAGTACTAGAGCCTGAGCTGACACAGGGTCCTGAGACATCGGGGATCTGATGAATGAATCTGATGAATGAAAAAGCAAACTCTATCTTGTAACCGGAGGACACTACCTCCCGAATCCACCGGTCTGAGACATGAAGCCTCCAGATGTGAGCAAAGTGCTGAAGCCGTCCCCCCACCCAGATGGGTGAGGGCGCCCCTTCATGCCTGAGGGGGCTTGGGAGAGGACTTAAGCTTGGAGCCCCAGGAGGAGCCAGGGCGACCACGTCCTCTGCCCCTACCCCAGAAGTCTCCCCGGGCCCCAGTAAGGGAGACCCCCCTCCCCTATCTGGCACCACGGTAGGGGGAAGAAAAGGAGCCCTGACCCCGAAAGGGCCGAGACTGCCGCCTGCGCTGGGGTAACCTGCCTCCCTTAGAAAACAGGTCCAGGCGGTCCCCAAACAGGCATAGTCTTTTGAAGGGAAAACCAGTGAGAGCTTTCTTGGCAGCGTTGTCAGCAGCCCACTGGGGCAGCCAAACCGAGCGGCGTATAGCCACCACAAGGGCAGAGGTTCTGCCACACATTCTAATGGTATCATCCAAGGCAGAAAGGACATAAGACACAAAAACCTCACAACTAGATAGTGCATTAAACTCCTCACCAGACATCATCAGGGGCACCATCAAGGATACTTCTAAGCAGTGTCCTAATAGCCACAGCCGTAATGGCAGAGGCACAGACCGGGCGCAGCGCCGTCCCCACACATGCAAAGGCATGGGACGCCAGCTGATCAATGCGCCGGTCCTCAGCATCCCGCAGCGTAGTAGAGTCAGGGGAGTGCATGACAGAGGTGTTAGATAACCCTAGGACCGGGGCATCCACTTCAGGAGGGGATGACCAACACTTCACCACATCAGCAGGAAAGGGGTACCTCTTATCCCAACTCTTAGGTACACCGGGTAGCCTGCTGGGGCGCTCCCATTCCCTGAGCACAAGATTATTAAAATGGGCTTGCTCAGGAAATTTCAAACGTGACTTAGCAGTATGAAACAATTCCCCCTGTTGCCTGGGGGCCGCAACCGGGGGAGAGATAGACAGAACCTCAAAAATCTGAGCCAACAGCTTATCAGTATCAGCTGGGGCCCAGGGGTCAGAACCAGAATCATCATGACCCCTGGGCCTCTCATCAGATGACTCCGAGTCAGAGAATAACTCCCCTTCTTCCAAAGGGGTATAACCAGACAGTTCCAAAAACTCATCAGCTTCCATAGGGAAAAGAGTGACATCAGGCGTTAAGTGCCGCTTTTTAGCAGAGGCCTTACGCGCTAGGGTATTAGCAAGCAACTTCTCAACACTAGCCATTCTAGAAGACACATCAGGCTGAGAATCCCCACTGGTATGCAATTCAGTAAGAGTGAGATTTAAGCTTGGGGGGGTAGGTGAAGCCATACGAGGCGCAGGCCCAGCTACTGGTAAACCAGGCTGCAGCGCAAGCACATTGTCAGCACCAATAGGGGACACCACACAAGCTACACACAGCCGGGCTTGTCCCAAAGGAACCCCAAGCACATTATCCTAAGATGCCTCCATATGGTGATTATAGCGGCACAATAGGCCGATAGGGATTCACGCTATAAAAGCAACCCGAGATGCCCCAATAGCCCGTTAAGGAAGTGGGAGTAATTACACACTAGGCCTCACAAGTTTAATAACTGAATAGAGGGAGTAGGGCCGGGAGAAGCCAATAGAGGTCGGCCTGTCTGAAAGACATAAGCGAAGAGAGCCCTGTAAGTGACATGTAAAATGACATAGGGTAAATAAAGCCGCCCGCGAGGGCACTCACGATGCCAGTCATGCAGCAGCCAGATCCAGCGAAAATGGCGCCGGGTATACCTCGAGGGGCGGGCCACAGAGACAGTGACGCGGAACGCGCCAACCGCGAGCCCCGCCACCCCCGTGACAAGCAGCCAATAACGGCGCACCAGCACCCGAGGTAACGCCGCCGCCAAGCGCCGAGCACAGTGGAAGCGCGCGCTTGGCGGCAAATTTTAAAAAAAGCAACCAGTGCAACCAAGTCAGCGCAGCGACTGACACCAACCATAAGCACAATAATACAGTGAAGCACCAAAGCAAATTCACAGACACCCCCCCCCCCCCCCAAAAGCTACAAGCGAGAGCGAGGGAGGACAGCGGCCACTGTACATAGGACCCACCGATAGACAGGGGCAAGGGGCAATAGGGCGGGAGGGGCATCCCATAGAGGCTCACCATATGCCTATACCGCCTACCCTTTGGTGGGGGATTGCAGTGGAGCAGCGCTCCTTAAGCACTCATGGTGCTGCCTACCATCACCCGGACCAGTGCAGCCAAGGCTGGGAGGCACATTAATAATGGAACGGGTGGGAATAGTCCTACAGGGCCGCAGGCTAATAGCCCCGCTCACCTGCGAGAAGAGAGAGCCATCTTCTTGTCCTTCACAGTCCAGACTGCAGAGAAGATCTGGGGATTTTGTGGGAGGTCCCTGGGTATTTGAGGGGCCGGGAGGAGCCAATTTTAGTGTCTCTGCAGTCCAGCGCCATCTGGCGAAGTAATACCCATGTGTTATGAATCTTATCTGGAGCAGGACATACTGTATACTAAGAATATATGTTTTAATATAGTTATATTATATAATACCGATTGCTGGGTTTATTAGCTGGGATAATGGTTGTATTTTTATGTAGGATTGATGTATCAATTTAAATAGGATTGGTAGCTATTTTATAGATGTATATGTTGAAGTTTCTGTGAATGTGGTATTATGTATTTTTAAGTTAGTCAGTATAAACAGAATGATCTATAGTATTAATATTATAGTATTATAGTATTAGTGAATAATATATTCATGTTTATTATCTGTATTATGGGATTTTAAATGTCTTAAATATTAGTCATAATAATTACCCCCAGGATAGCAATTATATAATTGATCGGATGTCATTTATGACAAATAATTATAACAATTGTAGTTTACATCTTAGGTCAAATAGGCGAGAGAAAACAAAATTAAGACATTTAACTACACTTCGCTGGGCCCACCCCCAATTCGACCCAATGGCGTACACGTAATGCGGTGGATATAATCAACTACCGGAACCTTGAGCGATCATATACTGTATATTACCCTCCTTTATTCGTCTCCGTTCAGGTCTAGCCGGGAACCTCTGAGTAGGATTCCCCAAGGAGGTGCCCTTAGCCGGTCCGATACAAGGCCTTATCAAGGGGGAGCGCCCTAATCTCGCAAAAACAGTATCATAAACCTAACAAAAGCCCTGCATTTTCCCCTTCCTTTATTTTATTTGTAATAGGGGTTAGGAAAGAAAAGGCAGGAGGGAGAAAGAACAAGATAGGGGGGAGGGGAAGGGAGAAAAGGAAAAAAGGTAAGGAGGAGGGGAGGATGATGCTCCTCGGCCAGTTTAGGAGGTGGTGGAAAAAAAGGGGGGTCCCAAAAGGGGAAGCACTAGAGAACGAGGAAAAGGGCATAGATTAAGATTGGGGAGGGCCCGGCGGTCTTAGGCCAGCTCTCTGGAGCTTCATACTCCATCCCGTCTCTGTATTGTGCCATGCATCTAGTCCCATAAGAAACTACAGAGAAGAGAGTATTGCCCTGAATTCCGGTGTACCCTGTGCCACAATCCAGATTGTCCAAGTGATGTTTAGCTTCTCCCTTCCATTCTCGTCACCTTCAAGCACCAACTCCTCCATTCTCCTGATTCCCTCTACCTCCTGTACCCATTCTAAAATGTCTGGAGTGCGTTGGGAGCGCCAATATCGGGGTATTATTGACCTAGCCGCAGTTAGGAGATGTTTGAGGATTCCCTTCTTTGCAGCCGAGATCGATCCAGGCACCACTGATAACAGGGCTATTTGTGGTTCCTTAGGTATATCCTCTAGAGTCAAGAATTTATAGACTGAGAATACTTGGTCCCACAGTTTATTTATCAAGGGGCAGCTCCACCAGATGTGGATCATAGTGCCCTCCGCTTGTCCGCACCGCCAGCACGTGCCTGTGTCAACCCCCCCAAAGCTGGGCATCTGTACCATATATTTTAATAATAAGTACTTTAAAGTGGACCAACACCCAGGATTTTCACTATCCTGGGTGTTGGTCCACTTCCGCGGGGCACCCCGATAGGCGCTCCGCTGTGTGAAACCCCCCAGAAAGCCCCTAAAACCTTACCTTTTAGGCGACGGACAAGCGACGGATAAGCCGCCACCGCCGCCTCTCGCGCGCGTCCCTCTTACAGGGCGCGCGCCCGCGCCGGCCATTCACGAACGGCCGGCATGGGAGCGCGCCCTGCTAGAGGGGCGCGCGGGAGGCGGCAGCGCCGGCTTATCCGTCGCCTAAAAGGTACGATTTTAGGGGCTTTCTGGGGGGATTTCACACAGCGGGGCATCCCGATTTTGGATGCCCCGCGGGGAGGGAGCTGATCGGCCCGGGAATCTTATAGATTCCAGGCTGCAAACTCTATCTTGTAACCGGAGGACACCACCTCCTGAATCCACCAGTCTGAAACGTGGAGCCTCCAGACGTGAGCAAAGAGCCGAAGCCGTCACCCCACCCGGATGGGTGAGAGCGCCCCCTCATGCCTGAGGGGCCTTGGGAGGGGGTTTGGACTTGGAATCCCAGGAGAGACGGGACGTCCACAGGATCTGCCACGGCCCCAAGACTCTCTGTGGCTACCTGAAAAGAGGTAGCGCCGGACCTCGCTGTCCTTCAGAGTGGTAGTGTCAGGGGAAGGCATGACCGAAGTATTAGACAGGCCTAGCACCGGAGCGTCCACCTCAGGGGGACAGGACCAACGCTTTACTAGATCAGCAGGAAAGGGATACCTCTTATCCAATCCCTTGGGCACAGCGGGCAGCCTGTTAGGATGTTCCCACTTCCTAAGCACCATAGAAGAGAAATGGCCCTGCTCAGGGAACTCCAGACGCTGTTTACCAGGACGAAAAAGCTCACCCTGCTTTCTCTTAGCCACCTCAGGGGGAGCAATGTGCAAGATTTCAAAAATTTGTGACAGCAGATTGTCAGTGTCTCAGGGTACCATGACTCCTCCCCGGACGCAGACCCAGGGTCACTAATGCAACCCTCCTGCTGGTCCCCAGAGGAGTCACAGTCCTGGAACAGTTCCCCTTCTTCTAGGGAATAAAGTCCCCCAGTAGCATCAAATTCCTCATACTCCTCAGTGGAGCGGGAGGGTGTGGAAGTCAGGTGCCGCTTTTTGCCAGAAGCCTTCCTAGGAACAGGCCCGGCAAGCTGCTTCTCAATGCTGGCCACACAAAGTGCCAGATCAGACTGTGACCCCCTGCTAGCATCCCCCTCACTGGGAGCTTGCAGCAGTGGGGGGGTAGGTGATGCCGAAGGGGGCGCAGAGCTGGTAAGCGATGCAGGCAAACCAAGCTGGAGCGCAAGAGCGCGCGGCACGAACACCATGACACTGTCACTCGCAGGGGATACCCCGCACATGGCACACAGCCGGGATTGCCCCGAAGGACCCCCGAGCATGCTACCCCCAGAAGCCTCCATATGGTGATTAACACAGGCGCAATAGGCCAGCACTGGGTAAAGGCTAATACAAAAGCCACCCGGGATGCCCCCCGATCAGCAGAAAAGGGGGGGGATGAGGGGGAGGAAGGAGTAGAGCCAGGAGAAACCACAACCCACTGGTATCCCGCCTGAAAGACATAAGTAAAAACAATACATGAGCATCCCGCAGCACATGCCCCACGAGACCAATAAAAAAAACCCCAAGGGGAACTCATGGACCAAGGACAACGCAGGGTCACCAAGGCAAAGACCGCAGGATGAAGCGACACACCGGAGGAAACAGCGCCGCAGCCCGGAAGGGAGAAATCCAGACACGCAGCTAATCCAAAATGGTGCCGGCAGAGGTACCTCAAGGGGCGGGTCGCGGGGGGACGACGCGATACGCATCATTCCCTGGCCCCGCCCCCCCAAAGAGCGCAAAACGCCCACGTGACCCCGCCGGCGCCATGACAAATCAAAAACGCCACAGGTTATAGCACCCACAGCCGCGGAGCGCAGTACAAAGTGGCGCGGCGGGCAAAAAACACAAAAAAACACACTGTAAACGCCAAAACACCACAGCTAATACCACTCGCCGCTACCGCCCGCCCCCCCCCCGAACAAAGTCAGAGAGGGGGAGGGGATAGAGAGAGACGAGAAGGCAGCGGCGAGTATTCAGGCCAGGAGAGGGGGGGGGGGCCTGAATACCCTCACCCCCTCAGAAGCCAGGAACCCCGCATCCCTAGTAGGCTCACCATAAAGCCTATGGCCGGCTCCCCTTTGTGGTACAGGGTCTGCGGCTTGGAGCAGCGCTCCCCGATCACCTGACCCTGGTGCTCCTCTACCCTCACCCGATCCGTCAGCCGAGGCTGGGAGGCACAGAGGGTCCAGAAACGGGTGCAGGGCCGCAGGCTTGGTTACCCCGATCACCTGACCCTAGTGCTCCTCTACCCTCACCCGATCCGTCAGCCGAGGCTGGGGGGCACAGAGGGTCCAGAAACGGGTGCAGGGCCGCAGGCTTACTTACCCCACTCACCTGACCCTAGTGCTCCTCTACCATCACCCGATCAGTCAGCTGAGGCTGGGGGGCACAGAGGGTCCAGAAACGGGTGCAGGGCCGCAGGCTTACTTACCCCACTCACCTGACCCTAGTGCTCCTCTACCATCACCCGATCAGTCAGCTGAGGCTGGGAGGCACAGAGGGTCTGGAAACGGGTGCAGGGCCGCAGGCTTGGTTGCCCCGCTCACCTGACCCTAGTGCTCCTCTACCCTCACCCGATCAGTCAGCTGAGGCTGGGGGGCACAGAGGGTCCAGAAACGGGTGGAAATAGACATGCAGGGCCGCAGGCTTGGTTGCCCCGATCACCTGCACAAGAGAGAGCCATCTTCTATCTTCGCAGAATCTCTGCAGAGGAAACACCGGGAACTCTATGGTTAATCCTGTTTTTATAGGGGGCCGGGAGATGTCACAGCTCTTCTGCAGTACCACTGCGTCACCTTGTGGCGGAATAACCCAACTGTTATGAATACCGAAGCGGGCCGTGCCATGCAATAAAGAAGAATCACCCTGCTTCCTCTCAGCTGCTTTAGGAGGGACAATATGCAAAGTCTCAAACACAGAAGACAGCAACTTCTCCGTGTCGTCAGGGAGCCACATGTCCTCATCCGAGGAGGAACCAGGCTCGCTAATATAGCCAACCTACTGATCCCCTGAGGAAGCGGAGTCCCTAAACAACTCTCCTTCCTCCATGGAGTCCCGACCTCCAAAAAGATCATCATCAGCAAATTCCGAGTATCCCGGCTCGATGTGCCGCTTCTTACTCGTGGCCTTTCCAGTAGCCGTGCGAGATCACTGTCTCTCCAGGCCGGCCACCTGGTAAGCCAAACCGGCTTGGGACCCCCTGCTGGCTTCCCATTCGCTGAGGGCTGAATGCAGCAGCGGGGGGGTTGGCGAGGCCTCAGGTAAAGGAGGGCTAGGGGTAGGGACGCCCGCCCCGTAATGCGCCAACAATACGCTCCTGGCGCAAGTGACACAAACTGCGCTGAGTCCGCCCTGAGGGCTGGTACCGCACATGGGGCAGAGCTTCACCCACCCAGAGGGGGCCCCTAGCTCATTATCCCCAGAAGCCTCCATTATGGTGATTATGGTGATAAAATACAGGTTACATGGCACTAACAGCCCAAACCTAAGTGACCCCCAATTTAGTCCCTCTTTTTAGCAATCCCTCATTAAGGGGAGAGGGTGCGGAGAGAGAGGGGGGGGGTGTAGGAGACCGGGAGGAACCACAACCCTCAGCTGGCAATGGGAGGGGCCACCTAGAAGACACAAATGGAAGGATTCATGAGCATCCCACAGCACATGCACATCAAAAGCCAACATTGAATAAAACCAGAGGGACTCACGGAAGCGACCGGCGAATTATCGTGGGGTCCGGGAGGCAGGCACCAGAAGTGCAGACAGTGTAACTGAGGACGCCGGCCCGTGGGGGCAAATGACACAGTGAGCAGCAAGGAAAATGGCGCCCGAGCACAGCAAGGCCGAACCTCGAGGGGCGGGCCACGCAGCGAAGACGCAAAAACGCGGGGGGGGGGGGGGGGGAAGAGGAAGAGGTGAGGGAACGGGGGAAGGTGAGTATGCACAGCTGCCAGCAAAGTCTGAGGTAAAAAGCACAACATATGACAATAAAGCCTGTGGGCACAGATAAGGGATAACCCCGGGCAATTAGGTGCCCCCCCCCCCCCCCAATAGGCTCACCTTTATGGAGGGTCTGCGGCCCAGAGCCTATCTCTGTGAACTCCCGACCCCGGCGTTCTCCCTGCCTTCACCTGTCCCGTCAGCCGAGGCTGGGAGGCGGGTCCACGGGAACAGAGGTAATAACAGGCTTACAAACGCTCCGCTCAGCCGCCATGATCCAGAGGGAGTGTCCAGACGATCCTCACAGCAGCTACTGCAAAATGAATGTGGGGATTTCCATGGAAACGGCTCTATTTATAGGGGGCCGGGAGGAGTTACAGCTCTGGATCTTGGTGGCGGATAACCCACCTGTATATGGATAACTGAGACAGCCCGGACTGAACACAGGGAAACAGGCTGCAGCCATCTGGTCCCGATTCGCCCGACTTCATGTGAGGCACCAGGAGCCGGGTAATCCGGGGGCAGGTAAGTAGTCACATGCTCGGACACTTACCCACACTGCTCTTGGCTCCCCTGTGGTGCGCTGGTCTCTCTTCGCCCTCCTCTTCCTCTTCCCCCTCAGACAGGAGGTCGGCAATCTGACGCCTGATCTCGCTGCTGATGTTGTTCTCGGCCAGAATCAGGCTCCGCAGGGGTGTGGGGTAATTCTGGATCATGTCCAGGAGAATCTGCCAGAAACATGGGGGGGACCGGGGGGTAAGTATGGGGGTGAGTAGGTAACTATGGGGGGTGAATGGGTAAGTATGGGGGGTAAGTAGGTAAGTATGGGGGGTGAGTAGGTAAGTATGGGGGTGAGTAGGTAACTATGGGGGGTGAATGGGTAAGTATGGGGGGTAAGTAGGTAAGTATGGGGGGGAGTAGGTAACTATGGGGAGTGAATGGGTAAGTATGGGGGGTAAGTAGGTAAGTATGGGGGGTGAGTAGGTAAGTATAGGGGGTGAGTAGGTAAGTATAGGGGGGTGAGTAGGTAAGTATATGGGGGTGAGTAGGTAAGTATAGGGGGGTGAGTAGGTAAGTATGGGCGGTAAGTAGGTAAGTATGGGGGGTGAGTAGGTAAGTATGGGGTGTGAGCAGGTAAGTATAGGGGGTGAGTAGCTAAGTATAGGGGGGGTGAGTAGCTAAGTATAGGGGGGGTGAGTAGGTAAGTATAGGGGGTAAGTAGGTAAGTATGGGGGTGAGTAGGTAAGTATGGGGGTAAGTAGGTAACTATGGGGGGTGAATGGGTAAGTATGGGGGGTAAGTAGGTAAGTATGGGGGGTGAGTAGGTAAGTATAGGGGGTGAGTAGGTAAGTATATGGGGGTGAGTAGGTAAGTATAGGGGGGGTGAGTAGGTAAGTATGGGGGGTGAGTAGGTAAGTATAGGGGGTGAGTAGGTAAGTATAGGGGGTGAGTAGGTAAGTATATGGGGGTGAGTAGGTAAGTATAGGGGGGGTGAGCAGGTAAGTATAGGGGGTGAGTAGGTAAGTATGGGCGGTAAGTAGGTAAGTATGGGGGGTGAGTAGGTAAGTATGGGGTGTGAGCAGGTAAGTATAGGGGGTGAGTAGCTAAGTATAGGGGGGGTGAGTAGGTAAGTATAGGGGGTAAGTAGGTAAGTATGGGGGTGAGTAGGTAAGTATGGGGGGGGTGAGTAGGTAAGTATAGAGGGTAAGTAGGTAAGTATGGGGGTGAGTAGGTAACTATGGGGGGTGAATGGGTAAGTATGGGAGGTAAGTAGGTAAGTATGGGGGGTGAGTAGGTAAGTATGGGGGGCGAGTAGGTAAGTATGGGGGGCGAGTAGGTAAGTATGGGGTGTGAGCAGGTAAGTATAGGGGGTGAGTAGGTAAGTATAGGGAGGTGAGTAGGTAAGTATAGGGGGGTGAGTAGGTAAGTATGGGGAGTGAGTAGGTAAGTATGGGGAGGTGAGTAGGTAAGTATAGGGGGGCGAGTAGGTAAGTATAGGGGGTAAGTAGGTAAGTATGGGGGTGAGTAGGTAAGTATAGGGGGGCGAGTAGGTAAGTATAGGGGGGTGAGTAGGTAAGTATGGGGAGTGAGTAGGTAAGTATGGGGAGGTGAGTAGGTAAGTAGGGGGGGTGAGTGGGTAAGTATAGGGGGTGAGTAGGTAAGTATGGGGGGTGAGTTGGTAAGTAGGGGGTAAGTAGGTAAGTAGGGGGTGAGTAGGTAAGTAGGGGATACATAGTTAAGTATAGGGGGGTAATTAGGTAAGTATGGGGGGTGAGTGGGTAAGTATAGGGGGTGAGTAGGTAAGTAGGGGGGTGAGTAGGTAAGTATGGGGGGGTGAGTAGGTAAGTAGGGGGGGGTGAGTAGGTATGTAGGAGGGTGAGTAGGTAAGTATGGGGGGTGAGTAGGTAAGTATGGGGGGGTGAGTAGGTAAGTAGGGGGTAAATAGGTAAGTAGGGGATACATAGGTAAGTATAGGGGGGTAAGTAGGTAAGTATGGGGGGTGAGTGGGTAAGTATGGGGGGGTAAGTAGGTAAGTATGGGGGGGTGAGTAGGTAAGTATGGGGGGTGAGTAGGTAAGTAGGGGGGCGAGTAGGTAAGTATGGGGGGGTGAGTAGGTAAGTATGGGGGGGTGAGTAGGTAAGTATGGGGGGTGAGCAGGTAAGTATAGGGGGTGAGTAGGTAAGTATGGGGGGTGAGTAGGTAAGTATGGGGGGACGAGTGGGTAAGAATGGGGGGGTGAGTAGGTAAGTATAGGGGGGTGAGTAGGTAAGTATGGGGGTGAGTAGGTAAGTATGGGGGTGAGTAGGTAAGTATGGGGGGTGAGTAGGTAAGTATGGGGGGTAAGTAGGTAAGTATGGGGGGTAAGTAGGTAAGTATGGGGGGACGAGTGGGTAAGAATGGGGGGGTGAGTAGGTAAGTATAGGGGGGTGAGTAGGTAAGTATGGGGGGTGAGTAGGTAAGTATGGGGGGTGAGTAGGTAAGTATAGGGGGATGAGTGGGTAAGAATGGGGGGGTGAGTAGGTAAGTATAGGGGGGTGAGTAGGTAAGTATGGGGGGTGAGTAGGTAAGTATGGGGGGTGAGTAGGTAAGTAGGGGGGTGAGTAGGTAAGTATGGGGGGGGGTGAGTAGGTAAGTAGGGGGGCGAGTAGGTAAGTATGGGGGTGAGTAGGTAAGTATAGGGGGGTGAGTAGGTAAGTATGGGGGGTGAGTAGGTAAGTATGGGGGGGTGAGTAGGTAAGTATGGGGGGTGAGTAGGTAAGTATGGGGGGTGAGTAGGTAAGTATGGGGGGGTGAGTAGGTAAGTATGGGGGGTGAGTGGGTAAGTATGGTGGGGGTGAGTAGGTAAGTATGGGGGGTGAGTAGGTAAGTATGGGGGGTGAGTAGGTAAGTAGGGGGTAAATAGGTAAGTAGGGGATACATAGGTAAGTATAGGGGGGTAAGTAGGTAAGTATGGGGGGGTGAGTGGGTAAGTATGGGGGGGTAAGTAGGTAAGTATGGGGGGGGTGAGTAGGTAAGTATGGGGGGTGAGTAGGTAAGTAGGGGGGCGAGTAGGTAAGTATGGGGGGGTGAGTAGGTAAGTATGGGGGGGTGAGTAGGTAAGTATAGAGGGTAAGTAGGTAAGTATGGGGGGTGAGTAGGTAACTATGGGGGGTGAATGGGTAAGTATGGGGGGTAAGTAGGTAAGTATGGGGGGTGAGTAGGTAAGTATGGGGGGTGAGTAGGTAAGTAGGGGGGCGAGTAGGTAAGTATGGGGGTGAGTAGGTAAGTATGGGGGGTGAGTAGGTAAGTAGGGGGGTGAGTAGGTAAGTATGGGGGGTGAGTAGGTAAGTATGGGGGGGTGAGTAGGAAAGTATAGGGGGTGAGTAGGTAAGTATGCGGGGGTGAGTAGGTAAGTAGGGGGTGAGTAGGTAAGTAGGGGGAGTGAGTAGGTACGTATGGGGGGTGAGTAGGTAAGTACGGGGGGTGAGTAGGTAAGTATGGGGGGTGAGTGGGTAAGTAGGGGGGTGAGTAGGTAAGTATGGGGGGTGAGTGGGTAAGTATGGGGGGGTGAGTATGTAAGTATAGGGGGGTGAGTAGGTAAGTATGGGGGGGTGAGTAGGAAAGTATAGGGGGTGAGTAGGTAAGTATGGGGGGTGAGTAGGTAAGTATGGGGGGTGAGTAGGTAAGTAGGGGGAGTGAGTAGGTAAGTATGGGGGGTGAGTAGGTAAGTATGGGGGGTGAGTGGGTAAGTAGGGGGGTGAGTAGGTAAGTATGGGGGGTGAGTGGGTAAGTATGGGGGGTGAGTAGGTAAGTATAGGGGGTGAGTAGGTAAGTATGGGGGTGAGTAGGTAAGTAGGGGGTGAGTAGGTAAGTATGGGGGTGAGTAGGTAAGTAGGGGGGTGGGGTGAGTAGGTAAGTAGGGGGGCGAGTAGGTAAGTATGGGGGGGTGAGTGGGTAAGTAGGGGGGTGAGTAGGTAAGTATGGGGGGTGAGTGGGTAAGTATGGGGGGTGAGTAGGTAAGTATAGGGGGTGAGTAGGTAAGTATGGGGGTGAGTAGGTAAGTAGGGGGTGAGTAGGTAAGTATGGGGGTGAGTAGGTAAGTAGGGGGGTGGGGTGAGTAGGTAAGTAGGGGGGCGAGTAGGTAAGTAGGGGGGGTGAGTAGGTAAGTATGGGGGGTGAGTGGGTAAGTACGGGGGGTGAGTAGGTAAGTATGGGGAGTGAGTAGGTAAGTATAGGGGGGTGAGTAGGTAAGTATAGGGGGTGAGTAGGTAAGTACGGGGGGTGAGTAGGTAAGTATGGGCGGTGAGTAGGTAAGTATGCGGGGTGAGTGGGTAAGTATGGGGAGTGAGTAGGTAAGTACGGGGGGTGAGTAGGTAAGTATGGGGGGTGAGTGGGTAAGTATGGGGAGTGAGTAGGTAAGTACGGGGGGTGAGTAGGTAAGTATGGGGGGTGAGTGGGTAAGTATGGGGAGTGAGTAGGTAAGTACGGGGGGTGAGTAGGTAAGTATGGGGGTGAGTGGGTAAGTATAGGGGGTGAGTAGGTAAGTATAGGGGGGTGAGTAGGTAAGTATGGGGGGGGTGAGTGGGTAAGTATGGGGGGTGAGTAGGTAAGTATGGGGGGGTGAGTAGGTAAGTATGGGGGGTGAGTAGGTAAGTATGGGGGGTGAGTAGGTAAGTATGGGGGGTGAGTAGGTAAGTATAGGGGGTGAGTAGGTAAGTATGGGGGGGTGAGTAGGTAAGTAGGGGGTGAGTAGGTAAGTATGGGGGGGTGAGTAGGTAAGTAGGGGGAGTGAGTAGGTAAGTATGGGGGGTGAGTAGGTAAGTATGGGGGTGAGTAGGTAAGTAGGGGGCGAGTAGGTAAGTAGGGGGGGTGAGTAGGTAAGTATGGGGGGGTGAGTAGGTAAGTATGGGGGTGAGTAGGTAAGTATGGGGGGTGAGTAGGTAAGTGGGGGGTGAGTAGGTAAGTATGGGGAGTGAGTAGGTAAGTATGGGGGGTGAGTAGGTAAGTATGGGGGGTGAGTAGGTAAGTGGGGGGTGAGTAGGTAAGTATGGGGGGTGAGTAGGTAAGTGGGGGGTGAGTAGGTAAGTATGGGGAGTGAGTAGGTAAGTACGGGGGGTGAGTAGGTAAGTATGGGGGGTGAGTGGGTAAGTATGGGGAGTGAGTAGGTAAGTACGGGGGGTGAGTAGGTAAGTATGGGGGTGAGTGGGTAAGTATAGGGGGTGAGTAGGTAAGTATAGGGGGGTGAGTAGGTAAGTATGGGGGGGGGTGAGTGGGTAAGTATGGGGGGTGAGTAGGTAAGTATGGGGGGGTGAGTAGGTAAGTATGGGGGGTGAGTAGGTAAGTATGGGGGGTGAGTAGGTAAGTATGGGGGGTGAGTAGGTAAGTATAGGGGGTGAGTAGGTAAGTATGGGGGGGTGAGTAGGTAAGTAGGGGGTGAGTAGGTAAGTATGGGGGGGTGAGTAGGTAAGTAGGGGGAGTGAGTAGGTAAGTATGGGGGGTGAGTAGGTAAGTATGGGGGTGAGTAGGTAAGTAGGGGGCGAGTAGGTAAGTAGGGGGGGTGAGTAGGTAAGTATGGTGGGGAGTGGGTAAGTATGAGGGGTAAGTAGGTAATTATGGGGGGTGAGTAGGTAAGTATAGGGGGGTGAGTAGGTAAGTATGGGGGGTGAGTAGGTAAGTATGGGGGGTGAGTAGATAAGTAGGGGGGTGAGTAGGTAAGTAGGGGGGGTCAGTAGGTAAGTAGGGGGGTGAGTAGGTAAGTAGGGGGTGAGTAGGTAAGTATGGGGGGTGAGTAGGTAAGTAGGGGGGTGAGTAGGTAAGTAGGGGGTGAGTAGGTAAGTAGGGGGGTGAGTAGGTAAGTATGGGGGTGAGTAGGTAAGTATGGGGGGGTAAGTAGGGGGGTGATTAGGTAAGTAGGGGGTGAGTAGGTAAGTATGGGGGGTGAGTAGGTAAGTATGGGGGGGTAAGTAGGGGGGTGAGTAGGTAAGTATGGGGGGTGAGTAGGTAAGTAGGGGGTGAGTAGGTAAGTATGGGGGGTGAGTAGGTAAGTAGGGGGTGAGTAGGTAAGTAGGGGGTGAGTAGGTAAGTATGGGGGGTGAGTAGGTAAGTATGGGGGGGTAAGTAGGGGGGTGAGTAGGTAAGTATGGGGGGTGAGTAGGTAAGTATGGGGGGGTAAGTAGGGGGGTGAGTAGGTAAGTATGGGGGGTGAGTAGGTAAGTAGGGGGTGAGTAGGTAAGTATGGGGGGTGAGTAGGTAAGTAGGGGGGTGAGTAGGTAAGTAGGGGGTGAGTAGGTAAGTATGGGGGGTGAGTAGGTAAGTATGGGGGGTAAGTAGGGGGGTGAGTAGGTAAGTATGGGGGGTGAGTAGGTAAGTATGGGGGGTGAGTAGGTAAGTATGGGGGGTGAGTAGGTAAGTAGGGGGTGAGTAGGTAAGTATGGGGGGTGAGTAGGTAAGTAGGGGGTGAGTAGGTAAGTATGGGGGGTGAGTAGGTAAGTAGGGGGGTGAGTAGGTAAGTATGGGGGGTGAGTAGGTAAGTATGGGGGGTAAGTAGGGGGGTGAGTAGGTAAGTATGGGGGGTAAGTAGGGGGGTGAGTAGGTAAGTATGGGGGGGTAAGTAGGGGGGTGAGTAGGTAAGTAGGGGGTGAGTAGGTAAGTATGGGGGGTGAGTAGGTAAGTAGGGGGTGAGTAGGTAAGTATGGGGGGTGAGTAGGTAAGTAGGGGGTGAGTAGGTAAGTATGGGGGGTGAGTAGGTAAGTAGGGGGTGAGTAGGTAAGTATGGGGGGTGAGTAGGTAAGTATGGGGGGTGAGTAGGTAAGTATGGGGGTGAGTAGGTAAGTAAGGGGTGAGTAGGTAAGTAGGGGGGTGAGTAGGTAAGTAGGGGGGTGAGTAGGTAAGTAGGGGGGTGAGTAGGTAAGTAGGGGGGTGAGTAGGTAAGTATGGGGGGTGAGTAGGTAAGTAAGGGGTGAGTAGGTAAGTAGGGGGGTAAGTAGGGGGGTGAGTAGGTAAGTATGGGGGGTAAGTAGGGGGGTAAGTAGGGGGGTGAGTAGGTAAGTAGGGGGTGAGTAGGTAAGTATGGGGGGTAAGTAGGGGGGTGAGTAGGTAAGTAGTACCTGAGCGGACTGATCGCTGAGCCCGGTCCCCTCTAGGTCCAGAGTCTCCAGGGTCCGGCTGGAGGCCACACACACGGCCAACATGGAGGCAACATGGTCACCTGATCAAACAGGCCAATTATATTCACACAATGCAATTCATACCGGGGGGGGGGCAGTTACACTGTGCTGTGATTAGTGGGCGGGGCACATGTGGGCGGGGCCACTCACCCAGCAGGTTATAGTCCAGGTTCAGGGTCCTCACTTGGGAGCTGTGAGCCACAGCAATGGCGAGGCGCGCCCACGCGCTGCACGAGATCCCGGGATTGGCCGAGAGAGTCAGCTCACGCAGCCCTGCACAGCAAGACACGCCCCCATGAGACACTGACATGGCTCCTCCTCCTCACCCTGCACTGACAGCCAGAGCTCCGCCTCTCCACCCTGCACTGACATCCAGATATCCGCCTACCCACCCTGCACTGACAGCCACAGCTCCGCCTCTCCATCTTGCACTGACGGCCAGAGCTCCGCCTACCCACTCTGCACTGACATCCAGAGCTCCGCCTCCCCACCATGCACTGACAGCCACAGCTCTGCCTCTCCATCTTGCACTGACGGCCAGAGCTCCGCCTACCCACTCTGCACTGACATCCAGATATCCGCCTACCCACCCTGCACTGACATCCAGAGCTCCGCCTCCCCACCCTGCACTGACAGCCAGAGCTCCACCTCCCCACCCTGCACTGACAGCCAGAACTCCGCCTCCCCATCCTGCACTGACAGCCAGAGCTCCGCCTCCCCACCCTGCACTGACAGCCAGATATCCGCCTACCCACCCTGCACTGAAAGCTAGAGCTCCGCCTACCCACCCTACACTAACATCCATAGCTCCGCCTCCCCACCCTGCACTGAAGCCAGAGCTCCGCCTCCCCACTCTGCACTGAGAGCCAGAGCTCCACCTCCCCACCCTGCACTGACAGCCAGAGCTCCACCTCCCCACCCTGCACTGACAGCCAGAACTCTGCCTCCCCATCCTGCACTGACAGCCAGAGCTCCGCCCCCCCACCCTGCACCGACAGCCAGAGCTCCGCGTCTCCACCCTACACTAACATCCATAGCTCCACATCCCCAGCCTGCACTGACAGCCAGAGCTCCGCCCCCCACCCTGCACTGACAGCCAGAGCTCCGCGTCTCCACCCTACACTAACATCCAGAGCTCCACATCCCCAGCCTGCACTGACAGCCAGAGCTCCACCTCCCCACCCTGCACTGACAGCCAGAGCTCCGCCCCCCCCCCACCCTGCACCGACAGCCAGAGCTCCGCCTCCACACCCTGCACTGACAGCCAGAACTCCGCCTCCCCACCCTGCACTGACAGCCAGAGCTCCGCCCCCCACCCTGCACTGACAGCCAGAGCTCCGCCACCCCACATCCTGCACTGACTTCCAGAGCTCCGCCCACCACCCCACACTCTCACCTGGTTTGGCCCCATCAGGGGGGAGGAGCCCGCATATCAGTGCGATCCCCTCATCGGCCAGCAGACAGTCGCCCAGATCCAGGGACACCAGAGCCGGGTGCGCTGCCAGCGCCGGGTACAGCAAGGTAAGTCCTGTGTCCGTCAGGGGGTTTCCATGGAGACTGCAAAACAAAAGGGCGGAGTCAGTGGGGTGTAAAGCTCCTCCCCCACCCCTCCCCAGCGGAGCTCCTCTACTCACAAGAGGGACTGCAGAGAGCGATTGGTGAGCAGACATTGCGCCAGGTGCTGCACGCGGGACGCCGACGAGACCACGCCCACATTCAAGTTCAGCTGCACCAGCGATGGAGACAGCGCCACCCCCTGGCAGAGGCGGGAAAAGTCCCTGTCTGTGAGGTGGCAGCCGCGCAGAGACAGGAGCCGAACTGCCCCCGACAACAGCCCCTCACACACCCCCCTCACCTCTGCCCCCGACAGGGTCTCCCCTGACATCTGGATGGAGCCGGGCAACATCTGGGCAGAGTTACCCCACAGGGTCAGAGTTACCCCAAAGCCGGAGTTACCCCACAGGGTCAGAGTTACCCCACAGGGTCAGAGTTACCCCACAGCCGGAGTTACCCCACAGGGTCAGAGTTACCTCAAAGCCGGAGTTACCCCACAGGGTCAGAGTGCCCTACAGCCGGAGTTACCCCACAGGGTCAGAGTTACCCCACAGGGTCAGAGTTACCCCACAGGGTCAGGGTGCCATAAAGCCGGAGTTACCCCACAGGGTCAGAGTCACGCCAAAGCCGGAGTTACCCCACAGGGTCAGAGTCACGCCAAAGCCGGAGTTACCCCACACGGTCAGAGTGCCCTACAGCCAGAGTTATCCCACAGGGTCAGAGTTACCCCAAAGCCGAAGTTACCCCACAGGGTCAGAGTTACCCCAAAGCCGGAGTTACCCCACAAGGTCAGAGTGCCCTACAGCCGGGGTTACCCCACAGGGTCACAGGCGGAGTTACCCCATGGGGCAGATGGTCACAGGCGGAGTTACCCCTCGGGGGCAGATGGTCACAGGCGGAGTTACCCCACGGGGCAGATGGTCACAGGCGGAGTTACCCCTCGGGGGCAGATGGTCACAGGCGGAGTTACCCCACGGGGCAGATGGTCACAGACGGAGTTATTTCACGGGGCAGATGGTCACAGGCGGATTTACCCCACAGGGCAGATGGTGAGAGGCGGAGTTACCACTCGGGGCAGATGGTCACAGGCGAAGTTACCCCACGGGGGAGATGGTCACAGGCGGAGTTACCCCACAGGGCAGATGGTGAGAGGCGGAGTTACCCCTCGGGGCAGATGGTCACAGGCGGAGTTACCCCACGGGGCAGATGGTCACAGACGGAGTTATTTTACGGGGCAGATGGTCACAGGCGGAGTTACCCCACAGGGCAGATGGTGAGAGGCGGAGTTACCCCTCGGGGCAGATGGTCACAGGCGAAGTTACCCCACGGGGCAGATGGGCACAGGAGGAAAATAAATAGGATTAGAGTGTAAGCTCCTCTGCAGAGGGGAATGGCGGCTGAGGCTGTGTACAGCGCTGCGGAACAGGTCAGCGCTAGTATCCCGGACAGGAAATGGCGGGGCCGCAAGAGAAGCGAGACCGGGAACCGGGCGCCGAGCAACACAGGCCGCTTCCGGGATCTCCCCGTAAGCCGGCGATGCCTTCCTGTCTCTATGACAACCGCCGCATCATCGCCAAGCTCCGCCTCTACATGGACGTCACTGCTAAGCCCCGCCCATTAAAGGGATCGGGGAATGAGGGAAGGAGACTTACACATAGACATTAGAGTGTGAGCTCTGACGGACAGGGGGTCATGTGACCGCTTCTATGTACAGCGCTGTGGTATATGTCAGCGCTATATAATGTATAATAACAGTGTGTGAGTGTGGGGGAGACATTAGAGTGTGAGCTCTGACGGACAGGGGGTCATGTGACCGCTTCTATGTACAGCGCTGTAGCATATGTCAGCGCTATATAATGTATAATAACAGTGTGTGAGTGTGGGGGAGACATTAGAGTGTGAGCGCTGAGGGACAGGAGGTCATGTGACTGCTTCTATGTACAGCGCTGTGGTATATGTCAGCGCTATATCATGTACAGTAACATCCACCCTTATCCCTCCTTCTCCCCTATCTATCCTCATCCCTTACCCCACCTTCTCCCCTATCCATCCTCATCCGTTACCCCTCCTTCTCCCCTATCCATCCTCATCCCTCACCCCTCCTTCTCCCCTATCCATCCTCATCCCTCACCCCACCTTCTCCCCTATCCATCCTCATCCGTTACCCCTCCTTCTCCCCTATCCATCCTCATCCCTCACCCCTCCTTCTCCCCTATCCATCCTCATCCCTCACCCCTCCTTCTCCCCTATCCATCCTCATCCGTTACCCCACCTTCTCCCCTATCCATCCTCATCCCTCACCCCTCCTTCTCCCCTATCCATCCTCATCCCTCACCCCTCCTTCTCCCCTATCCATCCTCATCCGTTACCCCACCTTCTCCCCTATCCATCCTCATCCCTCCTTCTCCCCTATCCATCCTCACCCCTCCTTCTCCCCTATCCATCCTCATCCGTTACCCCACCTTCTCCCCTATCCATCCTCATCCCTCACCCCTCCTTCTCCCCTATCCATCCTCATCCCTCACCCCTCCTTCTCCCCTATCCATCCTCATCCGTTACCCCACCTTCTCCCCTATCTATCCTCATCCCTCACCCCTCCTTCTCCCCATCCATCCTCATCCGTTACCCCACCTTCTCCCCTATCTATCCCCATCCGTTACCCCACCTTCTCCCCTATCTATCCCCATCCGTTATCCCACCTTCTCCCCTATCCATCCTCATCCGTTACCCCACCTTCTCCCCTATCCATCCTCATCCCTCACCCCTCCTTCTCCCCTATCCATCCTCACCCCTCCTTCTCCCCTATCCATCCTCATCCGTTACCCCACCTTCTCCCCTATCCATCCTCATCCCTCACCCCTCCTTCTCCCCTATCCATCCTCATCCCTCACCCCTCCTTCTCCCCTATCCATCCTCATCCGTTACCCCACCTTCTCCCCTATCTATCCTCATCCCTCACCCCTCCTTCTCCCCTATCCATCCTCATCCGTTACCCCACCTTCTCCCCTATCTATCCCCATCCGTTACCCCACCTTCTCCCCTATCCATCCTCATCCCTCACCCCTCCTTCTCCCCTATCCATCCTAATCCGTTACCCCACCTTCTCCCCTATCCATCCTCATCCCTTACCCCACCTTCCCCCCTATCCATCCTCATCCCTTACCCCACCTTCCCCCCTATCCATCCTCATCCCTTACCCCACCTTCTCCCCTATCCATCCTCATCCCTTAGCCCACCTTTTCCCCTATCCATCCTCATCCCTTAGCCCACCTTCCCCCCTATCCATCCTCATCCCTTACCCCACCTTCTCCCCTATCCATCCTCATCCCTTAGCCCACCTTTTCCCCTATCCATCCTCATCCCTTAGCCCACCTTCTCCCCTATCCATCCTCATCCCTAACCCTTTCTTCTCCCCCATCCATCCTCATCCCTTAGCCCACCTTCTCCCCTATCCATCCTCATCCCTTACCCCACCTTCCCCCCTATCCATCCTCATCCCTTACCCCACCTTCTCCCCTATCCATCCTCATCCCTTACCCCACCTTCTCCCCTATCCATCCTCATCCCTTACCCCTCCTTCTCCCCTATCCATCCTCATCCCTTGCCCCACCTTCTCCCCTATCCATCCTCAACCCTCCTTCTCCCCTATCCATCCTCATCCGTTACCCCACCTTCTCCCCTATCCATCCTCATCCCTTACCCTCCTTCTCCCCTATCCATCCTCATCCCTCACCCCTCCTTCCCCCCTATCCATCCTCATCCCTCACCCCACCTTCTCCCCTATCCATCCTCATCCCTAACCCTTTCTTCTCCCCCATCCATCCTCATCCCTTACCCCTCCTTCTCCCCTATCCATCCTCATCCGTTACCCCACCTTCTCCCCTATCCATCCTCATCCCTCACCCCACCTTCTCCCCTATCCATCCTCATCCCTAACCCTTTCTTCTCCCCCATCCATCCTCATCCCTTACCCCTCCTTCTCCCCCATCCATCCTCATCCCTTACCCCACCTTCTCCCCTATCCATCCTCATCCCTTAGCCCACCTTTTCCCCTATCCATCCTCATCCCTTAGCCCACCTTCTCCCCTATCCATCCTCATCCCTAACCCTTTCTTCTCCCCCATCCATCCTCATCCCTTAGCCCACCTTCTCCCCTATCCATCCTCATCCCTTACCCCACCTTCCCCCCTATCCATCCTCATCCCTTACCCCACCTTCTCCCCTATCCATCCTCATCCCTTACCCCACCTTCTCCCCTATCCATCCTCATCCCTTACCCCTCCTTCTCCCCTATCCATCCTCATCCCTTGCCCCACCTTCTCCCCTATCCATCCTCAACCCTCCTTCTCCCCTATCCATCCTCATCCGTTACCCCACCTTCTCCCCTATCCATCCTCATCCCTTACCCTCCTTCTCCCCTATCCATCCTCATCCGTTACCCCACCTTCCCCCCTATCCATCCTCATCCCTCACCCCACCTTCTCCCCTATCCATCCTCATCCCTAACCCTTTCTTCTCCCCCATCCATCCTCATCCCTTACCCCTCCTTCTCCCCTATCCATCCTCATCCGTTACCCCACCTCCTCCCCTATCCATCCTCATCCCTCACCCCACCTTCTCCCCTATCCATCCTCATCCCTAACCCTTTCTTCTCCCCCATCCATCCTCATCCCTTACCCCTCCTTCTCCCCCATCCATCCTCATCCCTTACCCCACCTTCTCCCCTATCCATCCTCATCCCTTACCCCACCTTCTCCTCCATCCCTTACCCCTCCTTCTCCCCCATCCATCCTCATCCCTTACCATACCTTCTCCCCCATCCATCCTCATCCCTTACCCCACCTTCTCCCCTATCCATCCTCATCCCTTACCCCACCTTCTCCTCCATCCCTTACCCCTCCTTCTCCCCCATCCATCCTCATCCCTTACCATACCTTCTCCCCTATCCATCATCATCCCTTACCCCTCCTCCCCTATCCATCCTCATCCCTCAGCTCATACCCTATCTCTCCACAACCCTTACCTGACCTTATCCATTGTCTTACCTCATCCCTTAGCTCATGCCCCACCCTTCCTCATCTATCACCTGTCCTCATGCCCCACCCTTCCTCATCACCTGTCCTCATGCCCCACCCTTCCTCATCTTTCACCTGTCCTCATGCCCCACCCTTCCTCATCTTTCACCTGTCCTCATGCCCCACCCTTCCTCATCTTTCACCTGTCCTCATGCCCCACCCTTCCTCATCTTTCACCTGTCCTCATGCCCCACCCTTCCTCATCTATCACCTGTCCTCATGCCCCACCCTTCCTCATCTATCACCTGTCCTCATAACCCACCCTTCTTCATCTATCACCTGACCTCATGCCCCACCCTTCCTCATCTATCACCTGTCCTCATGCCCCACCCTTCCTCATCTATCACCTGTCCTCATAACCCACCCTTCTTCATCTATCACCTGACCTCATGCCCCACCCTTCCTCATCTGTCACCTGACCTCATGCCCTACCCTTCCTCATCTATCACCTGTCCTCATGCCCCACCCTTCCTAATCTATCACCTGACCTCATGCCCCACCCTTCCTCATCCCCTGGCCCAGTGGTCCCCAACTCTCTCCTCCAGAGCCAGGTCATGTTTTGTGGATCTCCACATGGTCCATTGGTGGTTCTTGAGCAGAGAGTTGGGGGACACCTACCCTGAGCCAACCTTCCCTCATCATCCCCCGGCCTTCCCCCGATCATCCCCAAACCTTCCCCCATCATCCCCTGCATAAAGGCCTCCATCATCCCCTGCATAAAGGCCTCCATCATCCCCCAACCTTCCCCCATCATCCCCCAACCTTCCCCCATCATCCTTTGCATAAAGGCCTTCATCATCCCCCAACCTTCCCCCATCATCCCCTGCATAAAGGCCTCCATCATCCCCCAACCTTCCCCCATCATCCCCTGCATAAAGGCCTTCATCATCCCCCGACCTTCCCCCATCATCCCCTGCATAAAGGCCTTCATCATCCCCCGACCTTCCTCCATCATCCCCTGCATAAAGGCATCCATCATCCCCCAACCTTCCCCCATCATCCCCAGCATAAAGGCCTCCATCATCCCCCAACCTTCCCCCATCATGCCCTGCATAAAGGCCTTCATCATCCCCCAACCTTCCCCCATCATCCCCTGCATAAAGGCCTCCATCATCCCCCAACCTTCCCCCATCATGCCCTGCATAAAGGCCTTCATCATCCCCCAACCTTCCCCCATCATCCCCTGCATAAAGGCCTTCATCATCCCCCAACCTTCCCCCATCATCCCCTGCATAAAGGCCTTCATCATCCCCCAACCTTCCCCCATCATCCCCTGCATAAAGGCCTTCATCATCCCCCGACCTTCCCCCATCATCCCCTGCATAAAGGCCTTCATCATCCCCCAACCTTCCCCCATCATCCCCTGCATAAAGGCCTTCATCATCCCCCAACCTTCCCCCATCATCCCCTGCATAAAGGCCTTCATCATCCCCCAACCTTCCCCCATCATGCCCTGCATAAAGGCCTTCATCATCCTCCAACCTTCCCCCATCATCCCCTGCATAAAGGCCTCCATCATCCCCTGCATAAAGGCCTCCATTATCCCCCAACCTTCCCCTGCATAAAGGCCTTCATCATCCCCCGACCTTCCCCCATCATCCCCAGCATAAAGGCCTCCATCATCCCCCAACCTTCCCCCATCATCCCCTGCATAAAGGCCTTCATCATCCCCCGACCTTCCCCCATCATCCCCTGCATAAAGGCCTTCATCATCCCCCAACCTTCCCCCATCATCCCCTGCATAAAGGCCTTCATCATCCCCCAACCTTCCCCCATCATCCCCAGCATAAAGGCCTCCATTATCCCCCAACCTTCCCCCATCATCCCCAGCATAAAGGCCTCCATCATCCCCCAACCTTCCCCCATCATCCCCTGCATGAAGGCCTTCATCATCCCCAAACCTTCCCCCATCATCCCCAGCATAAAGGCCTCCATTATCCCCCAACCTTCCCCCATCATCCCCAGCATAAAGGCCTCCATCATCCCCCAACCTTCCCCCATCATCCCCTGCATGAAGGCCTTCATCATCCCCAAACCTTCCCCCATCATAAAGGCCTCCATCATCCCCCAACCTTCCCCCATCATCCCCTGCATGAAGGCCTTCATCATCCCCAAACCTTCCCCCATCATCCCCAGCATAAAGGCCTCCATCATCCCCCAACCTTCCCCCATCATCCCCAGCATAAAGGCCTCCATCATCCCCCAACCTTCCCCCATCATCCCCTGCATGAAGGCCTTCATCCCTTCATCATCCCCCAACATCCCCTGCATAAAGGCCTCCATCATCCCCTGCATAAAGGCCTCCATCATCCCCCAACCTTTCCCAATCATCCCCCATCATCCCCCGGACTTCCCCCATCATGCCCCAGCCTTCCCCCATCATCCCCTGCATAAAGGCATCCATCATCCCCCAACCTTCCCCCGGCCTTACCCCATCATCCCCCCGGCCTTACCCCATCATCCCCCCGGCCTTCTCCCATCATCCCCCCGGCCTTCTCCCATCATCACCCAACTTTCCCCCATCATCCCCTAACCTTCCCCCATCATCCCCCCGGCCTTCCCCCATCATCCCCCCAGCCTTCCCCCATCATCCCCTGCATAAAGGCCTCCATCATCCCCCAACCTTCCCCCATCATCCCCCCCCCCGCCTTACCCCATCATGCCCCGGCCTTACCCCATCATGCCATGCATAAAGGCCTCCTTCGTCCACCCAACCGTACCCCATTATCCCCCTGGCCTTACCCCATCATCCCCTGCATAAAGGCCTCCATCATCCCCCAACCTTCCCCCATCATCCCCAGCATAAATGCCTTCATCATCCCCCAACCTTCCCCCATCATCCCCTGCATAAAGGCCTCCATCATCCCCCAACCTTCCCCCATCATCCCCTGCATAAAGGCCTCCATCATCCCCTGCATAAAGGCCTCCATCATCCCCCAACCTTTCCCCATCATGCCCCAGCCTTCCCTCATCATCCCCTGCATAAAGCCATCCATCATCCCCCAACCTTCCCCCGTCATCCCCCGGCCTTACCCCATCATCCCCTGCATAAAGGCATCCATCATCCCCCAACCTTCCCCCGTCATCCCCCAGCCTTACCCCATCATCCCCCCGGCCTTCTCCCATCATCCCCCCGGCCTTCCCCCATCATCCCCCCGGCCTTCTCCCATCATCCCCCCGGCCTTCTCCCATCATCCCCCCGGCCTTCCCCCATCATCCCCTAACCTTCCCCCATCATCCCCTGCATAAAGGCCTCCATCATCCCCCGGCCTTCGCCCATCATCCCTCCAGCCTTCCCCCATCATCCCCTGCATAAAGGCCTCCATCATCCCCCAACCTTCCCCCATCACCCCCCAGCCTTACCCCATCATGCCCCGGCCTTACCCCATCATGCCCTGCATAAAGGCCTCCTTCATCCCCCAACCTTACCCCATTATCCCCCTGGCCTTACCCCATCATCCCCTGCATAAAGGCCTCCTTCATCCCCCAACCTTACCCCATCATCCCCCTGGCCTTTCCCCCATCATCCCCCGGCCTTTCCCCCATCATCCCCTGCATAAAGGCCTCCATCATCCCCCAACCGTCCCCCATCATGCCCCGGCCTTTCCCCATCATCCCCCGGCCTTCCTCCATCATTACCCCATCATCTCCCAGCCTTCCCCCCCATCATCCCCCGGCCTTACCCCATCATCCCCAGGCCTTCCCTAACCTTCCCCCAACCATCCCCCGCCCTTACCCCATCATCCCCAGGCCTTACCCCCATAATCCCCAGGCCTTCCCCCATCATCCCCAGGCCTTCCCTAACCTTCCCCCGGCCTTCCCCCATCATCCCCCCGGCCTCACCCCATCATCTCCCCGGCCTCACCCCATCATCCCCCAGCCTCACCCCATCATCCCCCCGGCCTCACCCCATCATCCCCCCGGCCTCACCCCATCATCCCCTGCATATGGGCCTCCATTACTCATGTCCGTCCCGGTCACTCCCCTTCCAGACAGGACACCACAGAACGACCGCTGCACTTCCGCATGCCCCGCCCCTTACCTGTATCCATCACAACAGAGATTACGGATGAGCTGACACACAAGATCACATGACCATTTATTAAGAACACTTAAAACACCTGTTCCCAGGGATGGCGTGACCCTCCCAGCTGGCGCATGCGTCCCCTCCATCATACTCTCCAGTCCTCCATATCGGGGAACACGTTGGGGGGCTCACAGCGGACTACAAACCTAATAACGGGACATCATAGAAGTGTGCCACGAGCCAGCAAGGAGCCCGGCCCAGGGGAGGAGCCTGGCACAGGGGAGGAGGGGCCAGCAAGGAGCCCGGCCCAGGGGAGGAGGGGCCCGGCACGGGGGGGGGGGGGGAGGAGCCCGGGTCACACTGCAGCGTACAGTCCAGAAGAGTCCAATGCCCAGGTGGGGCAAGCTCTGTGGCACGCCCCCTCATGGTGGGGCTCACTGGGCCTGGCTGGGCAGCTGCTGTCCTGTGGCATTGAGTACGGGGCCGGCGACTGGAGACAAATCCCGAGCAACTCGCTGAAATGGTGGAGGCATATTCTGTCCATCGAGCGTGTCCAGGATACCTGCCGGCAGGAAGATGGGGGTAAGTGGGTACAAGGGCTATTAAAAGGGCACCCCACCTTGTAGTGATGGGTCACCCTCTGGTGTAGGACACAGGTCAGGCTTTGGCACAATACTCACCTGTACATACTGATTGTGCATTTCATACACTTTAAAGCAGTAAAAAAAAAAAAAAAAACATGCACGGCCGGCCTGGAATCTGAAAGGCAAATTGTGATGCCCACTGTGCAAAACTCCCCCAGGATGCCTGTAAATACTCACCTTTCCCCGCTCCAACAGCACACGTGCGGGCTCTCGCACAATCAGAGCCTTTGACTACATCTGTGATGGATGGAGGTCAGAATCAATTAAATGAATATATATGTGAACATTCCCTCCCTCCATTTACATCACATGATTTCAGATTCCTATCTCTGCATTGTATGCTTAGTGGCTAATAAAAGTGAAATAAACCCTCAAGCAGCCACTTTTCTTTGAGCTGATTCATTCCTTTGCTTGTATTGAAATTAGAGTAATAAAGTTAATGAAGCCGCGCTGCAACTAACACATTACTGTGATAAAGATGGCGCTGGGGAGCCGGACAACACCTTATTATGTCCGGCCCTCAGGCCTCACTAACATTCCTAAGAATATGATCTGTGCCTGTGATGCCCAATCATTGAGCCAGGAATTAGATTATGTCCTTATTTGATGATGTCAGCAGATGATGTGTGCTATGTTTTACTTGGATATAAAATAAGGTGTCGCTAGGCGGAGCGAGCAGAAAGCGCTTTCCCCGTGTATCATGGAACACGTTGTCTGTCTGGGTTCCTTGTTACGCGTATATTTCACTCCCTTAGATTATTTTGGAAGCCGGGACGCTGCTAGAGAGTCTTTGAAATGTAGAGAGAGGGATCTGCCCATGGTCCTTATCACATCATTCCTCAAAATGGACCAAAACCCAAGATTTTCACTATACTGGGTTTTGGTACACTCCCCCGAGGCACCCCGATCGGGGATGCCCGCTACGTGAAACCCCCCAGATCTCCTGCATCAACTCACCTCACAGCGCTCCTACGGCGCATGTGCGGTCGCTCGTCCAATCAGCTCTCTCAGAGCTGCTGAGCTATGCACGTCTGAGTGATGTCTTAGCTCAGCAGCTCCGAACGCGCTGGCGGCAGCGTCTCACGCTTCCCTCTAATAGGGAGCGTGTCATTCACAAATGGCCATCGCAGGCACGCGCCCTGCTAGAGGGATGCGGCTCACGCATGCGCCGTTGGACTGGGATTAAGGTAAGTGCAGTGGGCAACCTGGGGGGGGGGGGGGGGTGTCACACAGCGGGGCATCGTGATTTTGGATGTTATAGATATTATAGATTCCCAGGCTGATCGAGCTGGGCTTTGCCCTGGGTTCCTTGGTGAGGTAAGTGATTGCTACAACCCTTCAGATTTTCTGGCCCACCCCAATATAAAGAGAAGTGAGGGATGCACATGCACCCGCCTGCTGAGCTCTGGTCTGAACAGAGCCACATGCTGATAATTAATATGCACGGCCTAGGGCTCTAATTGGATGAGAGATGCACATGCAGCCATGTGACTGGGGAAAATACCATTTTGTGAATACTTATAAGTATGTCACACACCCCACTTCAATCATTAATTATTACACTTGGGTAACTCCACCAGCAGGTGGCGACGTGCAGAGAAGTCATGAAAAACAAGCCCCTCCTGGTCTATACATACCTGGTACCTCTCACTCATTCCCCAGTATTCAAACAGCAGTAAAGACAAGGTACCAGGAAAAAACCCTCAAACTGTAAACGAAAACTTCACCCTATAAAGAATCCGGGATACCAAAAGGGCGGGTGAAGTGGGGTGTGTGACATACTTATAATACCCATTTTACAGGTGAGTATTCACAAAATGGTATTATTCTAAGTATGTCACACACCCCACTTCAATCATTAATTATTACACTTGGGACATCCAACAGCAGTGTCCAAAAAGGGCGGGTATCCAACCAGGCAATAATGCAGAAAACTCAAACCACTGCAGCCTGCAGAACCTTGCGGCCAAACACAGCATCCGCTGAGGCCCGCACATCAACCTTATAAAACTTAGAAAAAGTGTGAACCGAAGACCAAGTAGCAGCCTTACAAACTTGTTCAACAGAAGCCTGGTGCTGAAAAGCCCAGGACGCACCAACCGCACGAGTAGAATGAGCAGTGACCCGAAAAGGGGGATCCTTCCCCTTGGCAGAGTAGGCCCCAACAATCGCCTGACAAATCCATTTACTAATGGAAGACTTAGCCGGAGCCAAACCCTTCCTAGCCCCACAGGGCACCACAAAAAAGGCATCAGTCTTACGAAAAGAAGACATAATACGCAAGTAGTACCTGACACAACGTACCACATCCAAACAATGCAACGCCCTCTCCTTGTCATTCCCAGGTCTAGGGCACAAGGAGGGAAGAACAATGTCCTGATTCAGATGAAAAGCAGAAACCACTTTAGGGAGAAAGTCTGGCTTGAAACGAAAAACCACTTTGTCCTGATGTTTCTCAAAATAAGGAGCCTGAATAGACAAGGCTGCCAACTCCGAAACACGCCAAACCGAAGTGATGGCCACCAAAAAGACAACCTTCTGAGTCAACATAGATAGAGCAATATCCTGCAAAGGCTCAAAAGGAGGAGCCTGAAGAGCAGAGAGGACCAAATTCAAATCCCAAACAGGGAGCAAAGGCTTCCTAGGAGGCCGCAGATGCGAAACCCCCTGGAAAAAAGTCTTGACCAAAGAATGAAGAGCAAAAGACCTCTGAAAAAAGATAGACAAGGCCGAAACCTGCCCCTTCAAGGTACTAAGCTGCAGACCAGAGTCCAGCCCAGATTGAAGAAATTCCAAAATCCTAGAGATAGAAAAGACCAGGCAGGGCAAAGATCTCGCCTCACACCAATCAATATAAGATCTCCAAGACCTATAATAGATGGAAGAAGAGGACCTCTTCCTGGCACTAATAAGAGTCCGAATAACCGAATCCGAAAGACCCTCCTCCTTTAAGATGGAGGTTTCAGCAGCCAAGCCGTCAAAGCCAACGTTGGTAAACTGGGGTAACACAGTTGGCCCTGAGTGAGAAGATCCGGCCGAAGAGGCAGCTCGAACTGATCCACCGCCAGACGAACTATGTCTGCGAACCACACCCGCCTTGGCCACCTTGGGGCCACGAGAATGGCGGGAACTCCTTCCAGAACCAGCTTTCGCAGAACCCTGCCTAGCATGGGAATCGGAGGAAACAGATAAAGAAACCCCAGGTCCCTCCAGCTCAGAGCCATGGCATCCGCCGCCAGAGCCAGAGGATCCTGAGACAGCGACACGAATGTCGGAAGCTTGTGATTGTGACGAGAGGCAAACAGATCCACCTCCGGCGTCCCCCACCGGAGACAAAGCGACCGAAACACCTGGGGATGGAGAGACCATTCCCCCCGGCGGGACGAGCACCTGCTCAGGAAGTCCGCCTCCGTGTTCTCCACTCCTGGAATGTACACCGCCGAGATGCAAGGAACATGAGTCTCCGCCCAAACTAGAATCAGAGACACCTCTCTGTGGGCACCCAGACTGCGAGTCCCTCCCTGGTGATTGATGTAAGCAACCGCCGTCCGATTGTCCGACCGAACCTGCACCGGCAGGCCCTGTAGATGCTGCGTCAAGTGAGACAGAACCAACCTGATGGCTCTCAACTCCAGAACATTGATGGGCAAGTGGGCTTCCTGAGGGCCCCACCGCCCCCGGAACCGAAGATCCTTCCAGAAACCTCCCCATCCTGACAAACTGGCGTCCGTGGTGACAGTTTCCCAAAGCGGTGTCAAAAATGACCTGCCCTTCAGAAGATTGTCCGAGACCATCCACCACAGAAGAGACCGCCGAACTCGAGGGGACATCCGGAAGGACCGATCCAACGACCGCGGTCGCCGGTCCCAAGACGCCAAAAGATGAAGCTGAAGCGTTCTCGTGTGAAACTGCGCGAAAGGAACAGCCTCGAAAGAGGCTACCATCAACCCCACCAGTCTTATCCCTAGCCGGATGGACGGGCGAGGATTGGAAAGAAGAAGCTGAGCCAACTCCTGAATCAACAGAACCTTGGCCTGAGGGAGAAAAACTCTGTGCTGGCAAGAGTCCAGAGACATCCCCAGAAAAGTCACCACCCTGGTCGGAACCAGAGAAGACTTGGGGTAGTTGATCACCCAGCCGAACCTCTCCAGCATAGACACCACAACGCCGGTGTCCCCTTCCGCTTGACTGAAGGAAGACGCCATGATGAGAAGATCGTCCAGGTAAGGCACAATGCGAATCCCTTGAGCCCTGAGCAGGGCCATCACTCCTGCCAACACCTTGGTGAACACTCTAGGAGCCGAGGTGAGGCCGAAAGGAAGAGCTACAAATTGAAAATGCTGATCCTCCACCACAAAGCAAAGAAAACCGCTGATGAGCCGGAAATATCGGAATGTGAAGGTAAGCATCCTTGATGTCTATGGACGTCATAAAGACCCCCTGACTGAGCGAACCGATCGCCGACCGCAGGGTTTCCATGCGAAACTTCCGGGGACGCACAAACCGGTTGAGAAACTTCAAATCCAGAATAGGACGGAACGACCCGTCCTTTTTGGGTACAGTGAAGAGATTGGAATAATACCCTATGCCCCACCTTCAACGGCGGGACCGGGCAGATGACTGCCAATTCCAGAAGATTCCCTACCGCCGCCAGGAGCCCCTGCGCGGCCGAAGGATCTGAAGGTACCCGAGACCTGAAAAACCTTGGCGGAGGGCGGGACTCGAACTCCAGCTTGTAACCGGCCGACACCACCTCCCGGATCCACCTGTCCGAGACCTCCTGGTCCCATACCCGGGAGAAGAGTCGCAACCGTCCCCCCACCCGTACGGGTGAGGGCGCCCCCTCATTGCTGAACGGGCTTGGCGGCTGGCTTGGGCTTGGCGCCCCAGGCGTGAACAGGACGTCCACGGCCTCTACCCCTATTCCAACTGACGCCCCTGGAAGCCAAGAAGCCCGCACCCCTGCCGGCTCTGGCTCCCCGAAAGGACGGATTGAAGGGGGCTGCCCCCCGAAAGGAACGGCGAAATTTCTTGCGCTGAGGTAACTTACCTCCCTTGGCAACAGAATCCAGCTTTTCACCGAAAAGCCTCAGAAAGGGAAGAGCCGTGACCGATCTTTTAGAATTAAAATCAGCCGTCCACTGCCTCAACCACACAGAGCGGCAAATAGCCACCAACAGAGCAGTAGCCCTGCCACACATCAACATGGCATAATCCTGAGCGGCCAGAATAAACGACAAGAAGTAATCACAACGCTTAAGAGCAAGAAACTCATCACCAGTAGGCTCAAGATCCACACAAGTCCCTGACAATAGACCTAACTGCCAACGTCAAAAGTGCCAAAGCACAAACAGGCCTTAATACTGAACCCGCACAGACAAAACCATGGCGGGTCAGCTGATCAATCCGGCGATCCTCGCCGTCCTTGAGAGAAGTCGTGTCAGGAGAATTTACAACCGCCGTATTAGACAGTCCCAAGACCGGAGCATCCACTTCGGGAGGGACAGCCCAACGCTTAATCAAATCCGATGGAAAAGGATATTTTCTATCCCAGCTGGGCGGTACCCCTACGAGACGCGTAGGTTGCTCCCATTGCTTAAAGACAACGTCCTCGAAATGCTGTTGACTGGCGCTCAATGTTCCGCCGTGCACATGGAATACAAATAATGACATCATCTCCCGGTAGCGGAGTCCCACATCCCCCACACAGCCTGGATTGTCCCGAAGGACCGATTCCGGTATCTTTGGCAGCCTCCATATGGTGAAATTTATGGTATTCGCAGAACCCAGGGATTTACGCAGTAAGCGACCAGGGATGCCCCTCTAGTAATTCAGCAAAAATAAGACCACCCCCCAACTAGCCAGGTATATAAGACCGGGAGAGTCCTGCAGGAAGAAATCCCGGGATCTGAAAAACAAGGAAAAGAGACAACAGTCATATTCAAGCACAACAAGAACACTGGCAAACACACAATAGTAAAAACACTGAGATGCCAGGGGCGGCCCAGACAACAGAAAAAGGGGGACAGGGCCTAATACATATAACAATCAAATAAACATAGCTTTAAGGCAATCCAACGTCTATATGCAGAATGGACAAGTTCAGCCAACATGCCCATAGCCTGGCTGAAAAACCCCGCCACCACCCCCAGCGAGAGGGGGGGGGTGTGGGGGGTGTGGAGGAGAGCGCAGAGGTTCGCCGCAGGAGCCCGGCCCCTGAAGCATATAATAGCCGGAGTCCCAGACCGGCTTAACCGCCCCACCCTCCTTATAATAGCGGCCGTAGGGCCTAAAAACGAGAAGAGCCTACCTGGATCCCGCAGCACCGGGAGGTACAGCAATGGCGGCCAGCCAGGGAGAGACGGAGAGGACGCGGGGCGGGCCCAGCAGAAACGCGGGAACCGCTGTGGCCCCGCCCCTCCGCCTCCCGCCAGACACGGCGCGGGCCACGCGAGACGCAGCCCCGCCCACCACTGAGTCCCAGCCAGCCGCGGGCGCCACAAAGAATGGCGCCCGCAGAGGCCGTCGGGCGGACCGGCGGCGCGCATGCCGCCCGGTCCCGCCCGCAGTAAAGCACCCAGCGCGATCGACGGCCTACTAAGCTGCAGACCAGGATCCCAGTCAAACGACGGGTGCCCGACATGGCGCCCGTCCAAATCGACCAAGTCACAAACACAGGGGCTCAGGGAGCCCCCCCAAGCATGAATCACTCGCAGAGACACACAGCCAGCCACAGACCACTCGTCCCTGCCCACACAAACACACAAAAAAACACACAAACACGAAGTAAAAGTAAAAGACAAAGCTACTGGGGATATAAGGGCTGGGGCATCCCACGTCCGGATCACCAACCGGAACACCGCTATGCCCCATAATATAGGGTCGAGCGGAGGAGCTAATCTCCTAGGCACCATAAGTGCCATCTACCCTTGCCCGGCCGACAGCCTAAGCTGGGAGGCTGCCATTAAACAAGGGGATAAACATAAAAAGAGCCGGGCAGAAATAGACCTGGGGGGGGGTGATACCCCGGCTACCTGCAAGCAGGAGACTTCTTTCTTCTGTCTTGTCGCCATCTTGCAGAGAAGAAAAACTGGGGAATGAGTGAGAGGTACCAGGTATGTATAGACCAGGAGGGGCTTGTTTTTCATGACTTCTCTGCACGTCGCCACCTGCTGGTGGAGTTACCCAAGTGTAATAATTAATGATTGAAGTGGGGTGTGTGACATAGAATAGGTCATTTTTATGGGTGATTTAAGGGGTTACACATAACGCCCGCGATAGACAAAATCACAATTGATTCGCCCTGAATTGGGGCTTCCCGATTTAGGATCCCTAATAACCTTACATTTCCAGAAACCCCACAGCACATGCGCGGCCGCCATACTTCTAGCACTGTGTGGTGGACGCGGCCCCGCACAGCTATTGAGAGATGCCGGGGCCGACTAGGCTCCCATATGCTTGCTTTAGCTCCACATTAATATGCTGAAATGAAGGATATGACCCGACCGTATTCCCCAGGGCCGTTCCTATGGGGGGCGGGCGGGTCAGGGTGATCACCCGGGGCGCCAAGGCCACTGTATGTGGGGCAGCTTTTACCCAGACCTTCCTGTTTGAAGCTGGATGGAAGCTTAGCCGCACTTTGGATTGGCGTCACATCCCCGGCATTGCTTTATAGCCGGTGCGCGCACACTCAGCTACAGCAGGCGCAGCCCGAGAGAGAGAGTTGGCAAGGTAAGAATATCAGGCGATTAGCAACCTAAATCAGGATGCCCCTCCCCCTGGACTTAGCATCTTATAGACGATGGGTGCGGTTACGGTCCACTTTAAAGCAGACCAAAACATGAGAGTTTTCACTCCCCTAGGTTTTGGTCTACTTTACTGGGGAATAGATCGCCAGGTGACACCAACCAATCAGAATGGATAATATCACCCAACAATCTGAGTGACATCACTGCCTCTGTGGCCGCCATGACGCTGGGGGAAGTTGGTGATGCCGCACATGCCCGTGGGGTCACATGATCAGTAAGGGACATCCTCGATCGCGTTGCCCTGGAGACAGGACCGGCATTAATGGGTTTTAATCCGCATTAAAGCAGAACGAAACCCAGGACTTTTACTATTCTGATTTTTGACACTTGCCCCACTATGTGTAACACCCCCAAACTGCCCGTAAAACTCACCTTTCCCTGGGCCCACAGTGCATGCACAGGCTCTCATCCAATCAGAGCGGCTTGCTGTGCATATTGATAATCAGAAAACAGGTCAGTTTATACACAGAGCTCAGCGATGGCGGCGGGGGCATCCTCGGTTTCCCTTTAGACGGGGGTGCGCTTCTTCACTTCAGCACACAGATGCCGGGGGTGTGGCCGCCATGTTTACATCATCCGTGGAACCAGGGCAGTTGTAGTGTCACACAGCGGGGCATCCCGATTTGGGATCCAGAGCAGGCCACACAGGGTTTTGTTCCACTTTAATGTGGCCTAGGTCCGGTTTCAGTCCACTTTAATGGACTCAGGAAGCAGTGCTCACTTACCTCTGGTGACCCGGTAGCCCCAGGTGAGTGTAGCTAAGCAGACCTGAAGTTACCCACCAATGCACTAACTGTCCACAGGCTGTCCCAAACTATCCTTCATGTACTCACCTTCCACCACCTTGTGATAGGCAAAGTGCAGGTAGAGGAGGAACAGCATGTGCAGAGCTGCAATGGAGCCACAGAGGATCAGGCGCTGGGTGTGGCCAACTGTGCGCGACAGCAACACTGCCACCTGCAGGACGACAAATCACACAGCCAATCACGTCACACAGCTATGGGCGGGGCCAGACAATAACTCATTGGCCACTTACCATGCGCAGGGTGGAGAGGCCCCCGATCGCCAACCAGAAGATGTAGAAGAGGGAATGGAAGTGGATGTTATAGGTGATGAAGAGGACGACACAGTGACCGAACAAGCCGTAACCCTGCGGGACAAGAGACAAAGCTGACATGACAGATTACAGTGACCGGCCGGCGCTGCTGCAGCTGCAGATCACAGTGACCGGCCGGCGCTGCTGCAGCTGCAGATCACAGTGACCGGCCGGCGCTGCTGCAGCTGCAGATCACAGTGACCGGCCGGCGCTGCTGCAGCTGCAGATCACAGTGACCGGCCGGCGCTGCTGCTGCTGCAGATCACAGTGACCGGCCAGCGCTGCTGCAGCTGCAGATCACAGTGACCGGCCAGCGCTGCTGCAGATCACAGTGACCGGCCAGCGCTGCTGCAGATCACAGTGACCGGCCAGCGCTGCTGCAGCTGCAGCTCACAGTGACCGGCCAGCGCTGCTGCAGCTCACAGTGACCGGCCAGCGCTGCTGCAGCTCACAGTGACCGGCCAGCGCTGCTGCAGCTCACAGTGACCGGCCAGCGCTGCTGCAGCTCACAGTGACCGGCCAGCGCTGCTGCAGCTCACAGTGACCGGCCAGCGCTGCTGCAGCACACAGTGACCGGCCAGCGCTGCTGCTGCTACAGCACACAGTGACCGGCCAGCGCTGCTGCTGCTACAGCACACAGTGACCGGCCAGCGCTGCTGCTGCTACAGCACACAGTGACCGGCCAGCGCTGCTGCAGCTACAGCACACAGTGACCGGCCAGCGCTGCTGCAGCTACAGCACACAGTGACCGGCCAGCGCTGCTGCAGATCACAGTGACCGGCCAGCGCTGCTGCAGATCACAGTGACCGGCCAGCGCTGCTGCAGATCACAGTGACCGGCCAGCGCTGCTGCAGATCACAGTGACCGGCCAGCGCTGCTGCAGATCACAGTGACCGGCCAGCGCTGCTGCAGATCACAGTGACCGGCCAGCGCTGCTGCAGATCACAGTGACCGGCCAGCGCTGCTGCAGATCACAGTGACCGGCCAGCGCTGCTGCAGATCACAGTGACCGGCCAGCGCTGCTGCTGCTGCTGCAGATCACAGTGACCGGCCAGCGCTGCTGCTGCTGCTGCAGATCACAGTGACCGGCCAGCGCTGCTGCAGATCACAGTGACCGGCCAGCGCTGCTGCAGATCACAGTGACCGGCCAGCGCTGCTGCAGATCACAGTGACCGGCCAGCGCTGCTGCAGATCACAGTGACCGGCCAGCGCTGCTGCAGATCACAGTGACCGGCCAGCGCTGCTGCAGATCACAGTGACCGGCCAGCGCTGCTGCAGATCACAGTGACCGGCCAGCGCTGCTGCAGATCACAGTGACCGGCCAGCGCTGCTGCAGATCACAGTGACCGGCCAGCGCTGCTGCAGATCACAGTGACCGGCCAGCGCTGCTGCAGATCACAGTGACCGGCCAGCGCTGCTGCAGATCACAGTGACCGGCCAGCGCTGCTGCAGATCACAGTGACCGGCCAGCGCTGCTGCAGATCACAGTGACCGGCCAGCGCTGCTGCAGATCACAGTGACCGGCCAGCGCTGCTGCAGATCACAGTGACCGGCCAGCGCTGCTGCAGATCACAGTGACCGGCCAGCGCTGCTGCAGATCACAGTGACCGGCCAGCGCTGCTGCAGCTCACAGTGACCGGCCAGCGCTGCTGCAGCTGCAGCTCACAGTGACCGGCCAGCGCTGCTGCAGCTCACAGTGACCGGCCAGCGCTGCTGCAGCTCACAGTGACCGGCCAGCGCTGCTGCAGCTCACAGTGACCGGCCAGCGCTGCTGCAGCTCACAGTGACCGGCCAGCGCTGCTGCAGCTCACAGTGACCGGCCAGCGCTGCTGCAGCTGCAGCACACAGTGACCGGCCAGCGCTGCTGCTGCTACAGCACACAGTGACCGGCCAGCGCTGCTGCTGCTACAGCACACAGTGACCGGCCAGCGCTGCTGCTGCTACAGCACACAGTGACCGGCCAGCGCTGCTGCAGCTACAGCACACAGTGACCGGCCAGCGCTGCTGCAGCTACAGCACACAGTGACCGGCCAGCGCTGCTGCAGATCACAGTGACCGGCCAGCGCTGCTGCAGATCACAGTGACCGGCCAGCGCTGCTGCAGCTCACAGTGACCGGCCAGCGCTGCTGCAGCTCACAGTGACCGGCCAGCGCTGCTGCAGCTGCAGCACACAGTGACCGGCCAGCGCTGCTGCTGCTACAGCACACAGTGACCGGCCAGCGCTGCTGCTGCTACAGCACACAGTGACCGGCCAGCGCTGCTGCAGCTACAGCACACAGTGACCGGCCAGCGCTGCTGCAGATCACAGTGACCGGCCAGCGCTGCTGCAGATCACAGTGACCGGCCAGCGCTGCTGCAGATCACAGTGACCGGCCAGCGCTGCTGCAGATCACAGTGACCGGCCAGCGCTGCTGCAGATCACAGTGACCGGCCAGCGCTGCTGCAGATCACAGTGACCGGCCAGCGCTGCTGCAGATCACAGTGACCGGCCAGCGCTGCTGCAGATCACAGTGACCGGCCAGCGCTGCTGCAGATCACAGTGACCGGCCAGCGCTGCTGCAGATCACAGTGACCGGCCAGCGCTGCTGCAGATCACAGTGACCGGCCAGCGCTGCTGCAGATCACAGTGACCGGCCAGCGCTGCTGCAGATCACAGTGACCGGCCAGCGCTGCTGCAGATCACAGTGACCGGCCAGCGCTGCTGCAGATCACAGTGACCGGCCAGCGCTGCTGCAGATCACAGTGACCGGCCAGCGCTGCTGCAGATCACAGTGACCGGCCAGCGCTGCTGCAGATCACAGTGACCGGCCAGCGCTGCTGCAGATCACAGTGACCGGCCAGCGCTGCTGCAGATCACAGTGACCGGCCAGCGCTGCTGCAGATCACAGTGACCGGCCAGCGCTGCTGCAGATCACAGTGACCGGCCAGCGCTGCTGCAGATCACAGTGACCGGCCAGCGCTGCTGCAGATCACAGTGACCGGCCAGCGCTGCTGCAGATCACAGTGACCGGCCAGCGCTGCTGCAGATCACAGTGACCGGCCAGCGCTGCTGCAGATCACAGTGACCGGCCAGCGCTGCTGCAGATCACAGTGACCGGCCAGCGCTGCTGCAGATCACAGTGACCGGCCAGCGCTGCTGCAGATCACAGTGACCGGCCAGCGCTGCTGCAGATCACAGTGACCGGCCAGCGCTGCTGCAGATCACAGTGACCGGCCAGCGCTGCTGCAGATCACAGTGACCGGCCAGCGCTGCTGCAGATCACAGTGACCGGCCAGCGCTGCTGCAGATCACAGTGACCGGCCAGCGCTGCTGCAGATCACAGTGACCGGCCAGCGCTGCTGCAGATCACAGTGACCGGCCAGCGCTGCTGCAGATCACAGTGACCGGCCAGCGCTGCTGCAGATCACAGTGACCGGCCAGCGCTGCTGCAGATCACAGTGACCGGCCAGCGCTGCTGCAGATCACAGTGACCGGCCAGCGCTGCTGCAGATCACAGTGACCGGCCAGCGCTGCTGCAGATCACAGTGACCGGCCAGCGCTGCTGCAGATCACAGTGACCGGCCAGCGCTGCTGCAGATCACAGTGACCGGCCAGCGCTGCTGCAGATCACAGTGACCGGCCAGCGCTGCTGCAGATCACAGTGACCGGCCAGCGCTGCTGCAGATCACAGTGACCGGCCAGCGCTGCTGCAGATCACAGTGACCGGCCAGCGCTGCTGCAGATCACAGTGACCGGCCAGCGCTGCTGCAGATCACAGTGACCGGCCAGCGCTGCTGCAGATCACAGTGACCGGCCAGCGCTGCTGCTGCAGATCACAGTGACCGGCCAGCGCTGCTGCTGCTGCAGATCACAGTGACCGGCCAGCGCTGCTGCTGCTGCAGATCACAGTGACCGGTCAGCGCTGCTGCTGCTGCAGATCACAGTGACCGGCCAGCGCTGCTGCAGATCACAGTGACCGGCCAGCGCTGCTGCTGCTGCAGATCACAGTGACCGGCCAGCGCTGCTGCTGCTGCAGATCACAGTGACCGGCCAGCGCTGCTGCTGCTGCAGATCACAGTGACCGGCCAGCGCTGCTGCTGCTGCAGATCACAGTGACCGGCCAGCGCTGCTGCAGATCACAGTGACCGGCCAGCGCTGCTGCAGATCACAGTGACCGGCCAGCGCTGCTGCTGCAGATCACAGTGACCGGCCAGCGCTGCTGCTGCAGATCACAGCGACCGGCCAGCGCTGCTGCTGCTGCAGATCACAGCGACCGGCCAGCGCTGCTGCTGCTGCAGATCACAGCGACCGGCCAGCGCTGCTGCTGCTGCAGATCACAGCGACCGGCCAGCGCTGCTGCTGCTGCAGATCACAGCGACCGGCCAGCGCTGCTGCTGCTGCAGATCACAGCGACCGGCCAGCGCTGCTGCTGCTGCAGATCACAGTGACCGGCCAGCGCTGCTGCTGCTGCAGATCACAGCGACCGGCCAGCGCTGCTGCTGCTGCAGATCACAGTGACCGGCCAGTGCTGCTGCAGATCACAGTGACCGGCCAGCGCTGCTGCAGATCACAGTGACCGGCCAGCGCTGCTGCTGCTGCAGATCACAGTGACCGGCCAGCGCTGCTGCAGATCACAGTGACCGGCCAGCGCTGCTGCAGATCACAGTGACCGGCCAGCGCTGCTGCAGATCACAGTGACCGGCCAGCGCTGCTGCAGATCACAGTGACCGGCCAGCGCTGCTGCAGATCACAGTGACCGGCCAGCGCTGCTGCTGCAGATCACAGTGACCGGCCAGCGCTGCTGCTGCTGCAGATCACAGTGACCGGCCAGCGCTGCTGCTGCTGCAGATCACAGTGACCGGTCAGCGCTGCTGCTGCTGCAGATCACAGTGACCGGCCAGCGCTGCTGCAGATCACAGTGACCGGCCAGCGCTGCTGCTGCTGCAGATCACAGTGACCGGCCAGCGCTGCTGCTGCTGCAGATCACAGTGACCGGCCAGCGCTGCTGCTGCTGCAGATCACAGTGACCGGCCAGCGCTGCTGCTGCTGCAGATCACAGTGACCGGCCAGCGCTGCTGCAGATCACAGTGACCGGCCAGCGCTGCTGCAGATCACAGTGACCGGCCAGCGCTGCTGCTGCAGATCACAGTGACCGGCCAGCGCTGCTGCTGCAGATCACAGCGACCGGCCAGCGCTGCTGCTGCTGCAGATCACAGCGACCGGCCAGCGCTGCTGCTGCTGCAGATCACAGCGACCGGCCAGCGCTGCTGCTGCTGCAGATCACAGCGACCGGCCAGCGCTGCTGCTGCTGCAGATCACAGCGACCGGCCAGCGCTGCTGCTGCTGCAGATCACAGCGACCGGCCAGCGCTGCTGCTGCTGCAGATCACAGTGACCGGCCAGCGCTGCTGCTGCTGCAGATCACAGCGACCGGCCAGCGCTGCTGCTGCTGCAGATCACAGTGACCGGCCAGCGCTGCTGCAGATCACAGTGACCGGCCAGCGCTGCTGCAGATCACAGTGACCGGCCAGCGCTGCTGCTGCTGCAGATCACAGTGACCGGCCAGCGCTGCTGCAGATCACAGTGACCGGCCAGCGCTGCTGCAGATCACAGTGACCGGCCAGCGCTGCTGCAGATCACAGTGACCGGCCAGCGCTGCTGCAGATCACAGTGACCGGCCAGCGCTGCTGCAGATCACAGTGACCGGCCAGCGCTGCTGCTGCAGATCACAGTGACCGGCCAGCGCTGCTGCTGCTGCAGATCACAGTGACCGGCCAGCGCTGCTGCTGCTGCAGATCACAGTGACCGGTCAGCGCTGCTGCTGCTGCAGATCACAGTGACCGGCCAGCGCTGCTGCAGATCACAGTGACCGGCCAGCGCTGCTGCTGCTGCAGATCACAGTGACCGGCCAGCGCTGCTGCTGCTGCAGATCACAGTGACCGGCCAGCGCTGCTGCTGCTGCAGATCACAGTGACCGGCCAGCGCTGCTGCTGCTGCAGATCACAGTGACCGGCCAGCGCTGCTGCAGATCACAGTGACCGGCCAGCGCTGCTGCAGATCACAGTGACCGGCCAGCGCTGCTGCTGCAGATCACAGTGACCGGCCAGCGCTGCTGCTGCAGATCACAGCGACCGGCCAGCGCTGCTGCTGCTGCAGATCACAGCGACCGGCCAGCGCTGCTGCTGCTGCAGATCACAGCGACCGGCCAGCGCTGCTGCTGCTGCAGATCACAGCGACCGGCCAGCGCTGCTGCTGCTGCAGATCACAGCGACCGGCCAGCGCTGCTGCTGCTGCAGATCACAGCGACCGGCCAGCGCTGCTGCTGCAGATCACAGCGACCGGCCAGCGCTGCTGCTGCAGATCACAGCGACCGGCCAGCGCTGCTGCTGCAGATCACAGTGACCGGCCAGCGCTGCTGCTGCAGATCACAGTGACCGCCCAGCGCTGCTGCTGCAGATCACAGTGACCGAATATCATCACATGACATCAGACATAATAAAAACCATTAACATAGAACAGCAACAGAAAAATACCATTTTGTGAATACTCACCTGTAAAATGGGTATTATAAGTATGTCACACACCCCGCTTCAAACATTAATAATTACAATAGGGTTTACTCACCGCTAGGTGGCAGCATTGCAGAGAACTCTCCAAAAATTCAACAGGCCCCTCCCGGTCTATACATACCTGGTACCTCCCAACAATCACCCAGTATTAAAACAGCAGTAAGACAAGGTACCAGGAACAAACAATATAACCCTCAAACGTAAAGAACTAAACTTCACCATATAAAGAGCCAGGATACCAAAAAGGGCGGGTGAAGCGGGGTGTGTGACATACTTATAATACCCATTTTACAGGTGAGTATTCACAAAATGGTATTATTCTAAGTATGTCACACACCCCACTTCAAACATTAATAATTACAATAGGGACATCCAACAGCAGTGTCCAAAAAGGGCGGGTATCCGACCAGGCAATAACGCAGAAAAAACTCAAACCACTGCAGCCTGCAGAACCTTGCGGCCAAAAACAGCATCCGCTGAGGCCCACACATCAACCTTATAGAACTTAGAAAAAGTATGAACAGAAGACCAAGTTGCAGCCTTACACACTTGTTCAACCGAAGCCTGGTGCTGAAAAGCCCAGGACGCACCAACCGCACGAGTAGAATGAGCAGTAACGCGAAAAGGGGGATCCTTCCCCTTAGCCGAATAAGCTCCAACAATGGCCTGACGAATCCATTTACTAATGGAAGACTTGGCCAGAGCCAAACCCTTCCTAGGCCCACAGGGCACAACGAAAAAGGCATCAGTCTTACGAAAAGAAGACGTAGCACGTAGATAGTACCTAACACAACGTACAACATCCAAGCAGTGCAAAGCACTCTCCTCGACATTCTTAGGCTTAGGACACAAGGAAGGAAGAACAATGTCCTGGTTAAGATGAAAAGCAGAGACCACTTTAGGGAGAAAGTCTGACTTGAAGCGAAAAACCACTTTGTCCTGATGATCCTCGAAAAAAGGAGCCTGAATAGACAAAGCTGCCAACTCTGAAACACGCCGAACCGAAGTGATGGCCACCAGGAAGGCAACCTTCTGAGTAAGAGTGGACAGAGCAATATCCCGCAAAGGCTCGAAAGGAGGAGCCTGAAGAGCAGAAAGAACCAAATTCAAATCCCAAACAGGGAGTAACGGCTTCCTAGGAGGCCGCAGATGCGAAACCCCCTGGAAAAAAGTCTTGACCAAGGAATGGCTAGCAAAAGACCTCTGGAAAAAAATTGACAAAGCAGAAACCTGCCCCTTCAAAGTACTCAGCTGAAGACCGGAGTCCAGCCCCGACTGAAGAAATTCCAAAATCCTAGACACAGAAAAGACCCGGCAAGGCAAAGACCTAGCCTCACACCAATCAATATAAGATCTCCAATACCTGTAATAGATGGAAGAAGAAGATCTCTTCCTGGCACTAATAAGAGTCTGAATGACCGCATCCGAAAGACCCTCCTCCTTTAAGATGGAGGTTTCAGCAGCCAAGCCGTCAAAGCCAGCGTTTGTAAACTGGGGTAACATAGTTGGCCCTGTGTGAGAAGATCCGGCCGAAGAGGCAGATCGAACTGATCCACGGCCAGACGAACGATGTCTGCGAACCACACCCGCCTTGGCCACCTTGGAGCCACGAGAATGGCGGGAACTCCCTCCAGAACCAACTTTCGCAGAACCCTGCCTAGCATGGGAATCGGAGGAAACAGATAAAGAAACCCCAGGTCCCTCCAGCTCAGGGCCATGGCATCCACCGCCAGAGCCAGAGGGTCCCGGGACAGAGACACAAAGGACGGAAGCTTGTGATTGTGACGAGAGGCAAACAGATCCACCTCCGGCGTCCCCCATCGGAGACAAAGCGACCGAAACACCTGGGGATGGAGAGACCACTCCCCCCGACGGGACGCACACCGGCTCAGAAAGTCCGCCTCTGTGTTTTCCACTCCCGGAATGTAAACTGCCGAGATGCAAGGGACATGAGTCTCCGCCCGAACTAAAATCAGAGACACCTCCCTGTGGGCACCCAGACTGCGAGTCCCTCCTTGGTGATTGATGTAAGCAACCGCCGTCTGATTGTCTGATCAAACCTGAACCGGCAGACCCTGTAAATGATGCGAACAAACCTGATGGCTCGCAATTCCAGAACATTGCTGGGCAAGTGGGCCTCCTGAGGGTCCCACTGCCCCTGAAACTGAAGATCCTTCCAAAAACCTCCCCAGCCTGACAAACTGGCATCCGTGGTGACAGTTTCCCAAAGCGGGGTCAGAAACGACCTGCCCTTCAAAAGGTTGTCCGAGACCAACCACCACAGAAGGGACTGCCGAACCCGAGGGGACAACCGGAAGGACCGATCCAACGACCCCGGACGCCGGTCCCAAGACGCCAAAAGACGAAGTTGAAGAGTCCTCGTATGAAACTGTGCAAAGGGAACTGCCTCGAACGAGGCCACCATCAACCCCACCAGTCTCATCCCCAGACGAATGGACGGATGAGGATGGGAGAGAAGCAACTGGGCCAATTCCTGAATCAGCAGAACCTTGGCCTGAGGGAGAAACACTCTGTGCTGGCAGGAGTCCAACGACATCCCCAGAAAAGTCACCACCCTGGCCGGAACCAGAGAGGACTTGGGGTAATTGATCACCCAGCCGAACTTCTCCAGCATAGACACCACCATGCTGGTGTCCCCTTCTGCTTGACCGAAGGAGGGCGCCATGATGAGAAGATCGTCCAGATAAGGCACAATGCGAATCCCCTGAGCTCTGAGCAGGGCCATCACCCCCGCCAATACCTTGGTGAACACTCTCGGAGCAGAGGTGAGGCCGAATGGAAGAGCCACAAACTGAAAATGCCGATCCTCCACCACGAAACGAAGGAACCTCTGATGAGCTGGGAAAATCGGAATGTGCAGGTACGCATCCTTGATGTCTATGGACGTCATAAAGTCCCCCTGCCGAAGCGAACCGATCGCAGACCGCAGGGTTTCCATGCGGAACTTCTGGGGACGAATAAACCTGTTGAGAAACTTCAAATCCAGAATAGGACGGAAGGACCCGTCCTTTTTGGGGACAGTGAAGAGATTGGAATAAAACCCGCGCCCTACCTCTGAAGGAGGAACCGGGCAAACGACAGCTAAGTCTAGAAGATTCCTTACCGCCGCCAGGAGCCCCTGCGCGGCCAAAGGATCCAAAGATACCCGAGACCTGAAGAACCTTGGAGGAGGACGGGACTCGAACTCCAACTTGTAACCGGCCGACACCACCTCCCGGATCCATCTGTCCGAGACCTCCTGGTCCCATACCCGGGAGAAGAGTCGCAACCGTCCCCCCACCCGAACGGGTGAGGGCGCCCCCTCATTGCTGGGCGGGCTTGGCAACTGGCTTGGGCTTGGCGCCCCAGACGCGAACGGGACGGCCACGGCCTTTACCCCTATTCCAACTGGCGCCCCTGGAGGCCGAGAAGCCCGCACCCCTGCCGGCTCTGGCTCCCCGAAAGGACGGATTGAAGGAGACCGTCCCCCGAAAGGAACGGCGAAATTTCTTGCGCTGAGGTAACTTACCTCCCTTGGCAACAGAATCCAGCCTCTCACCAAAAAGCCTCAAACCCAAAAAGGGAAGAGCCGTGAGCGATCTTTTTGAATTAAAATCCACCGTCCACTGTCTCAACCACACACAGCGACGGATAGCTACCAGCAAGGCGGTAGCCCTGCCACACATCAACATGGCATCCTCCTGAGCGGCCAGGATAAAGGACAAGAAGGAGTCACAGCGCTCAATCGCGAGAGACTCATCACAAGTAGGATCGAGATCCACACCTAAGTCCCTGACAATAGACCTGACCGCCAGAGTCAAAAAAGCCGAAGCACATACAGGCCTTAACACCGAACCCGCACATACGGAACCATGGCGGGCCAGCTGATCAAGCCGACGATCCTCGCCGTCCCTGAGCGAAGTCGTGTCAGGAGAATGCACGACCGCCGTGTTGGACAGTCCCAAGACCGGAGTATCTACCTCAGGGGGGACAGACCAACGCTTCATCAACTCCGCCGGAAAAGGATACTTCCTATCCCAGCTAGACGGCACACCGACGAGACGCGTAGGGTGCTCCCATTGCTTGAGAACAATCTCTTCAAAATGCTGTTGGCTGGGAAACTCCAAACGCTGCTTGGACACCCCAAAAAGCTGACCCTTAGGCCTAGGAACAACCACCGGAGGATCCAAATCCAAAACCTCAAACATCTGAGTCAGAATAGTAGATGAATCGAGAGGAAGGCCCTCAGCCTGATCCCCCTCAGCACCCAGCAACTGCTGAACCTCGGAATCCTCTTCCTCAATGAGTTCACCATCTTCAAGAGGACGATCCGACCAATCCAGATCTCCAATAACTTCCTCATCTGAATCCGGCGGAGGCGGAGACAGATGCTTCCGCTTAGCTGGAGCCTTCTGAGCGGCCATTGCGGAAAAACCTTTTCTCAAGGCTGGCCAAACGGGCGCATACCTCAGATTGCGAATCCCCACCCAGGACAACGTCACACGGGGTCCGGAATAAGCGAGGGGGAGAGGGAGATGGCGCGGCCGACGAAGTGCTAGGCACCGGAGTAATGGACTGCCGTGCAATGTTCCGCTGTGCACATGGGATACACAAAATGACATCATCTCCCTGGAGCGGAGTCCCACAACCCCCACACACCTTGGATTGTCCCGAAGGACCATTTCCGGTATCTTTGGCAGCCTCCATGTGGTGAAATTTATGGTATTCGCAGAACCCAGGGATTTATGCAGTACGCGACCCGGGATGCCCCTTTAATATCTAAAATTGTTTAAAAAATCCTGACCCAGGGGATTTAGCATAAAATATATATATCCAATGAAGGAAAACATTTTTCTAGAAAACAACCCCCCACTAGCCAGGTATATAAGACCGGGAGAGCCCTGCCAGATGGGATCCCAGGATCTGAAAGACACAAAAGAACAGGGACAACAGTCATTCCAGGCACAGTAATACCTATGAAAACATACAGAATATCGTACAAATACAACCCCCCCCCCCCCTCTATTAACCATAGACCAAAAAGATGGTTAAGATATCCAGCCAGCACCTTAAAAAGGCGGGCGGGAGCGAGGAGGAGGGAGAAGGAGGGGGACGTAAGGCGGGGGACCAGGCCAACATTCCTATGTGAACCAAACAACCCCCGCAGGCTAATCTGCCATAACACAAGAACGCCTACCCGGAGAAGAGCACAACCGCAGCGTGGCACCCGCGGCAAGATGGCGGCCCGAACACCGCTCCGTGCCTGCGAGGGAGGAGAAGACGAGCCCTGGAAGCGCGGGAGCCGAGATAGCCCCGCCCCTCCAAACGGGCCAATCAACGCGCGGCCCGCGCACGACGCGGTCCCGCCCACCTGCGGCGTCATCGAACGGCCATACCGGCGAAACCGCGCTCACCTCCCATGACGGGACCGGCGGAGCAACCTGCCGGTCCCAAGGTGGCAGACGCATACACACTCTCTCTCTCTCCCCTGAGCATGCCGGGCACGCCAGGTCGCAAGCGCCGAGCGCGGCGCTCAGCCAACAGGCGGGTCCGCGGCGCAGCGCGCCGCGTGACCCCGCCCCCCCGGCTCCTAAGGGGAGAAAACCGCCAAAATCGCTCATGCAGCACCCGCACAGTAAAAAACACACAAGGCAGGCGGATACACCTACCCAAACGTCAACCACGCCACAGAGAACAAGCGCAGGAGCCCTCACATACCAGCCAGTTCAGCAGCCACACACTCACACAAACCATGACACCCGGTGCAAGGAATAGACTACTGTCCCAGGGCTAGACACAAACCTGTAACAGCTAACTAACTGCTAGGTAAATGGGGGCATCCCACATCCGGATCACCACTCCGGGAATCCCGCTATGCCCCGCAATGAGGGGTCGAGCGGAGGAGCTAATCTCCGAGGCACCGAAGGTGCCGGCTACCTTTTGCCCGGCCTACAGCCGAGGCTGGGAGGCTGCCAGTTAACAAGTATGCTACAAAACAAGAGCCGGGCAGAAATAGACCATGGGGGGGGGGGGGGGGGGGCCGGGGGGATACCCCGGCTACCTGCAAGCAGGAGACTTCTTTCTTCTGTCTTGTCGCCACCTTGCAGAGAATAACACTGGGTGATTGTTGGGAGGTACCAGGTATGTATAGACCGGGAGGGGCCTGTTGAATTTTTGGAGATTCTCTGCAATGCTGCCACCTAGCGGTGAGTAAACCCTATTGTAATTATTAATGTTTGAAGTGGGGTGTGTGACATACTTAGAATATACCATTTTGTGAATACTCACCTGTAAAATAGGTATTATAAGTATGTCACACACCCCACTTCAAGACATTCATTACATGTGGGTATACTGACCTGTAGATGGCGATCTTGCAGAGATGTCAATAAAAAAAGTAAGACCCTCCCGGTCCATAAATACCTGGGACCTCCCACTCATTCCCCAGTATAAAGATAGCTAATGTACTAGCAAAGGGTGCACCGCCTGAAAAATTTCTACAATATAACCTGTGTGCTCACCTACTACAATGAACTCAACACACCTTGGAGTTGGCATGCAAGTTGCACACCTACCTCCCACAGGAAGCACCACTACACAATTCTCAATTACAAAAAGTATTTAATTGGTACAAAAATTAAAACCATCAAACATATACACACGACAAAGACAATTAAAAGCAAACGGTATGGCCGAAAATTGATAATTGATGTATACTGCCCAGACAAGGGCTATCAAATATATATCATGCCCATGGGTGAAAAAAGGTTGTTTTAAATGTATATATGAAAAACCCCCTATCTTTTTGTGCCGGCACAAAAAATGTGTGAAAAAGGTGTATCTAAACCCTAATAAAAATATCATAAATGGTAAACATGCAAATATATGCAAAAAATATGTATAGAAAATATATATACACAGAAAAATATACAAATATGTGAGTGTATATATGCTAATGTGTGTAAAATTACACACATGCAAGAACTACCCGCGCACGCAGCCCCCATGCTGCTTCAAGGGTCAGGGCACCCTGACCCTTGAAGCAGCATGGGGGCTGCGTGCGCGGGTAGTTCTTACTAAGGTTGGACGGTCTGTTGCCCTGGGTGACACCACGAAACGTGAGATTGTATTGTTTGGATTGTTTACCGGCACTTGCACTTTTCATATTGTGGTTTGGGTTTACATTTAAAGTCTCTCATCATGGTTTCCTGTGCAACATTAGGTGGATAGAAAGACAGAGTGAGAGGGGGGTTTTGCTTCATGTTAATTGGTTGTGATAATGATATGCACTAGTGTATATATATAAAAAAACTTTTTTCTTTCATTGTATATATATTTGTTGGATTAATGGTATGTCACAGTTTAGATAATCAGATATGTATATTTTATTCATCTGTATGTTAGCACTATAGCATAGTTTGCTTTATTCACTCTATACTTTAATTGTTGCTTCTTTTTATATATGCATGTGTGTAATTTTACACACATTAGCATATATACACTCACATATTTGTATATTTTTCTGTGTATATATATTTTCTATACATATTTTTTGCATATATTTGCATGTTTACCATTTATGATATGTTTATTAGGGTTTAGATACACCTTTTTTCACACATTTTTTGTGCCGGCACAAAAAGATAGGGGGTTTTTCATATATACATTTAAAACAACCTTTTTTCACCCATGGGCATGATATATATTTGATAGCCCTTGTCTGGGCAGTATACATTAATTATCAATTTTCGGCCATACCGTTTGCTTTTATTTGTCTTTGTCGTGTGTATATGTTTGATGGTTTTAATTTTTGTACCAATTAAATACTTTTTGCAATTGAGAATTGTGTAGTGGTGCTTCCTGTGGGAGGTAGGTGTGCAACTTGCATGGCAACTACAAGATGTGTTCAGTATAAAGATAGCAGTAAGGTAAAGGGACCAGGAAAGCCAATTAAAACTAACAAAGGTTGACCATATAAAGGATCCAGAATACAAAAAGGACGGGTGAAGCGGGGTGTGTGACATACTTATATTACCCATGTTACAGGTGAGTAATCACAAAATGGTATTATTCTAAGTATGTCACACACCCCGCTTCAAGATATTCATTACACTTGGGACATCCAATAGCAGTGTCCATAAAGGGCGGGGATCCAAAAACAAGGCAACAAGGCACAAACAAACCACTGCAGCTTGCAGAACTTTGCAGCCAAACACAGCATCCGCTGAGGCCCGAACATCAACCTTGTAAAACTTGGAAAAAGTGTGAACTGAAGACCAAGTAGCGGCCTTACAAACCTGCTCAACAGAGGCCTGGTGCTGAAAAGCCCAGGACGCCCCAACAGCACGAGTAGAATGAGCAGTAACACGAAAAGGAGGAGCCTTCCCCTTAGCAGAATAGGCCCCAACAATGGCCTGACGAATCCATTTACTAATGGAAGACTTGGCAGGAGCCAAACCTTTCCTAGGCCCAGAGGGCACCACAAAAAGGGCGTCAGTCCTACGAAAAGGAGAAGTAGCCACCAAATAGTACTTCACACAGCGAACCACATCCAAAGAATGCAAAACCCTCTCCTTGTCATTGCTGGGCTTAGGACACAAGGAGGGTAGAACAATGTCCTGATTAAGATGAAAAGCAGAGACCACCTTAGGAAGGAAATCTGGCTTGAAGCAGAAAACAACCTTGTCCTGATGCCCCTTTAAGTCCCGCGTGGGAGGAATTTTCAGACAACTAAATTTAGCCAGGGACCCTAGGACCGGGAGAACCCCCCTTTAATAGGATCGATGGTCCACCTGGAACACACAAACCAACACACAATCAGACCAACATAACAATTGTCCTAAGGGTTAAAACAGCAGCGTTGCCAAGCAACCCCAGGGAGGGGCGTGATCAGAAAAACTAATGGGGCCACAGGCCACTCACCCAACCGTCACCACCTCCGGAGTCCCTGGCAGTAGGAAGGAAAAGGTGCGTAGGCAGAGGAAGACGGAGGGCGGGCCGGCGCGGTTCGCGCCCGGCCCCGCCCCTCCGTCGCTCCCGGCCAGAAGCCAGGACCTGAAACGCGGCGCCCGCAGCACGGGGGCAGGCCGTAGGCGCGCCCGGCCCCGCCCCGAGGGGAAGAAGCTACTCTTGGGCGCCTGAGAGCTGCCATGACAAACGCCGGAGGCCGGCGCCGCGGGACCTCCGGTGCCGGTCTGAGTAAAGCCATGCACTGTAAAGCACCACACACACACACACACACTATAATTAATAAAGATGAATCCATAAGGGACCCCCCCAAGGGTATCCGGGAGAGGGGGAGCCAAGGGACGGGGCATCCCAAACCGGGGTCACCAACCCGGTTAGCCGCCTACCCCTTGTTATGGGGTCTCACGGCTCCTGAGCACCTAGGGTGCCATATACCATTGCCCGGACCAGCAGCCTAGGCTGGGAGGCAAGTAATATAAATAAAGGGATCCGGGCAGGAATAGAACAATAGAGGGGCCGGGAGTCACCCCGCTACCTGCAAGGAGGAGACATCATCTTCTGACTTGCTCGCCTCTGCAGAGATGAGAGACTGGGGAGTGAGTGGCAGGTCCCAGGTATTTATGGACTGGGAGGGGCTTACTTCCTTTATTGACATCTCTGCAAGATCGCCATCTACAGGTCAGTATAACCCAAGTGTAATGAATATCTGAAGCGGGGGGTGTGACATACTTAGAATATGAGAGAAACTACAAAGCAACATAACACAAACTATATGATAATCAATAATTCATCAATACATTTATCCCCTGTAATAATATACCCCCCAAACACTAAAGATATCACTACAATAGGATCCCCCCACCACCTGCCACAAGCAAGGAGCAGAGGTGAGGGTTAGAGGTTAGGATTAGGTGGGGGGGGGGATCCTACTGTAGGGTGAGGGTTAGGGGATCCTATTGTAGGGTGAGGGTTAGGGGATCCTATTGTAGGGTGAGGGTTAGGGGATCCTATTGTAGGGTGAGGGTTAGGGGATCCTATTGTAGGGTGAGGGTTAGGGGATCCTATTGTAGGGTGAGGGTTAGGGGATCCTATTGTAGGGTGAGGGTTAGGGGATCCTATTGTAGGGTGAGGGTTAGGGGATCCTATTGTAGGGTGAGGGTTAGGGGATCCTACTGTAGGGTGAGGGTTAGGTGGGGGGGTCCTATTGCAGGGTGAGGGTTAGGTGGGGGGGATCCTACTGTAGGGTGAGGGTTAGGGGATCCTATTGTAGGGTGAGGGTTAGGTGGGGGGGTCCTATTGTAGGGTGAGGGTTAGGTGGGGGGGATCCTACTGTAGGGTGAGGGTTAGGGGATCCTATTGTAGGGTGAGGGTTAGGGGATCCTATTGTAGGGTGCGGGTTAGGTGGGGGGGTCCTATTGTAGGGTGAGGGTTAGGTGGGGGGGATCCTACTGTAGGGTGAGGGTTAGGGGATCCTATTGTAGGGTGAGGGTTAGGTGGGGGGGATCCTATTGTAGGGTGAGGGTTAGGTGGGGGGGATCCTACTGTAGGGTGAGGGTTAGGGGATCCTATTGTAGGGTGAGGGTTAGGTGGGGGGAGATCCTATTGTAGGGTGAGGGTTAGGGGATCCTATTGTAGGGTGAGGGTTAGGTGGGGGGGAATCCTACTGTAGGGTGGGGGGATCCTATTGTAGGGTGAGGGTTAGGTGGGGGGGATCCTACTGTAGGGTGGGGGGGATCCTATTGTAGGGTGAGGGTTAGGTGGGGGGAATCCTATTGTAGGGTGAGGGGATCCTATTGTAGGGTGAGGGTTAGGTGGGGGATCCTATTGTAGGGTGAGGGTTAGGTGGGGGGAATCCTATTGTAGAGTGAGGGGATCCTATTGTAGGGTGAGGGTTAGGTGGGGGGGGAATCCTATTGTAGGGTGAGGGTTAGGTGGGGGGGGAATCCTATTGTAGGGTGAGGGTTAGGTGGGGGGGGAATCCTATTGTAGGGTGAGGGTTAGGTGGGGGGGGAATCCTATTGTAGGGTGAGGGTTAGGTGGGGGGGGAATCCTATTGTAGGGTGAGGGTTAGGTGGGGGGGAATCCTATTGTAGGGTGAGGGGATCCTATTGTAGGGTGAGGGGATCCTATTGTAGGGTGAGGGGATCCTATTGTAGGGTGAGGGGATCCTATTGTAGGGTGAGGGGATCCTATTGTAGGGTGAGGGGATCCTATTGTAGGGTGAGGGGATCCTATTGTAGGGTGAGGGGATCCTATTGTAGGGTGAGGGGATCCTATTGTAGGGTGAGGGGATCCTATTGTAGGGTGAGGGGATCCTATTGTAGGGTGAGGGGATCCTATTGGTGGGTGAGGGGATCCTATTGGTGGGTGAGGGGATCCTATTGGTGGGTGAGGGGATCCTATTGTAGGGTGAGGGGATCCTATTGTAGGGTGAGGGTTAGGTGGGGGGGGATCCTATTGTAGGGTAAGGGTTAGGTGGGGGGGATCCTATTGTAGGGTAAGGGTTAGGTGGGGGGGGATCCTATTGTAGGGTAAGGGTTAGGTGGGGGGGGGGGGGATCCTATTGTAGGGTAAGGGTTAGGTGGGGGGGGGGGATCCTATTGTAGGGTGGGGGGGATCCTATTGTAGAGTGAGGGTTAGGTGGGGGGAATCCTATTGTAGGGTGAGGGTTAGGGGATCCTATTGTAGGGTGAGGGTTAGGGGATCCTATTGTAGGGTAAGGGTTAGGTGGGGGGATCCTATTGTAGGGTGAGGGTTAGGTGGGGGGAATCCTATTGTAGGGTGAGGGTTAGGGGATCCTATTGTAGGGTGAGGGTTAGGTGGGGTTTAGGGTTAGGGGGGATCCTATTGTAGGGTGAGGGTTAGGTGGGGGGAATCCTATTGTAGGGTGAGGGTTAGGTGGGGGGGATCCTATTGTAGGGTGAGGGTTAGGTGGGGGGGGATCCTATTGTAGGGTGAGGGTTAGGGGATCCTATTGTAGGGTGAGGGTTAGGGGATCCTATTGTAGGGTGAGGGTTAGGGGATCCTATTGTAGGGTAAGGGTTAGGTGGGGGGGATCCTATTGTAGGGTAAGGGTTAGGTGGGGTGATCCTATTGTAGGGTAAGGGTTAGGTGGGGGGATCCTATTGTAGGGTAAGGGTTAGGTGGGGGGGATCCTATTGTAGGGTGAGGGTTAGGTGGGGGGGATCCTATTGTAGGGTGAGGGTTAGGTGGGGGGATCCTATTGTAGGGTGGGGGGGTCCTATTGTAGGGTGAGGGTTAGGTGGGGGGAATCCTATTGTAGGGTGAGGGTTAGGGGATCCCATTGTAGGGTGAGGGTTAGGTGGGGGGGGATCCTATTGTAGGGTGAGGGTTAGGGGATCCTATTGTAGGGTAAGGGTTAGGTGGGGGGGGGATCCTATTGTAGGGTAAGGGTTAGGTGGGGGGGATCCTATTGTAGGGTAAGGGTTAGGTGGGGGGGATCCTACTGTAGGGTAAGGGTTAGGTGGGGGGGATCCTATTGTAGGGTAAGGGTTAGGTGGGGGGAATCCTATTGTAGGGTGAGGGTTAGGTGGGGGGAATCCTATTGTAGGGTGAGGGTTAGGTGGGGGGAATCCTATTGTAGGGTGAGGGTTAGGGGATCCTATTGTAGGGTGAGGGTTAGGTGGGGGGGATCCTACTGTAAGGTGGGGGGGTCCTATTGTAGGGTGAGGGTTAGGTGGGGGGCATCCTATTGTAGGGTGAGGGTTAGGTGGGGGGGGATCCTATTGTAGGGTGAGGGTTAGGGGATCCTATTGTAGGGTAAGGGTTAGGTGGGGGGGGGATCCTATTGTAGGGTAAGGGTTAGGTGGGGGGGGATCCTATTGTAGGGTGAGGGTTAGGTGGGGGGGGGGGATCCTATTGTAGGGTGGGGGGGATCCTATTGTAGAGTGAGGGTTAGGTGGGGGGAATCCTATTGTAGGGTGGGGGGATCCTATTGTAGGGTGAGGGTTAGGGGATCCTATTGTAGGGTAAGGGTTAGGTGGGGGGATCCTATTGTAGGGTGAGGGGATCCTATTGTAGGGTGAGGGTTAGGTGGGGTTTAGGGTTAGGGGGGATCCTATTGTAGGGTGAGGGTTAGGTGGGGTTTAGGGTTAGGGGGGATCCTATTGTAGGGTGAGGGTTAGGTGGGGGGGGGGGATCCTATTGTAGGGTGAGGGTTAGGGGATCCTATTGTAGGGTGAGGGTTAGGGGATCCTATTGTAGGGTGAGGGTTAGGGGATCCTATTGTAGGGTAAGGGTTAGGTGGGGGGGTCCTATTGTAGGGTAAGGGTTAGGTGGGGGGGATCCTATTGTAGGGTAAGGGTTAGGTGGGGTGATCCTATTGTAGGGTAAGGGTTAGGTGGGGGGATCCTATTGTAGGGTAAGGGTTAGGTGGGGGGGATCCTATTGTAGGGTGAGGGTTAGGTGGGGGGGATCCTATTGTAGGGTGAGGGTTAGGTGGGGGGATCCTATTGTAGGGTGGGGGGGTCCTATTGTAGGGTGAGGGTTAGGTGGGGGGAATCCTATTGTAGGGTGAGGGTTAGGGGATCCCATTGTAGGGTGAGGGTTAGGTGGGGGGGGATCCTATTGTAGGGTGAGGGTTAGGGGATCCTATTGTAGGGTAAGGGTTAGGTGGGGGGGGATCCTATTGTAGGGTAAGGGTTAGGTGGGGGGGATCCTATTGTAGGGTAAGGGTTAGGTGGGGGGGATCCTATTGTAGGGTAAGGGTTAGGTGGGGGGGATCCTATTGTAGGGTAAGGGTTAGGTGGGGGGAATCCTATTGTAGGGTGAGGGTTAGGTGGGGGGAATCCTATTGTAGGGTGAGGGTTAGGTGGGGGGAATCCTATTGTAGGGTGAGGGTTAGGGGATCCTATTGTAGGGTGAGGGTTAGGTGGGGGGGATCCTACTGTAAGGTGGGGGGGTCCTATTGTAGGGTGAGGGTTAGGTGGGGGGCATCCTATTGTAGGGTGAGGGTTAGGTGGGGGGGGATCCTATTGTAGGGTGAGGGTTAGGGGATCCTATTGTAGGGTAAGGGTTAGGTGGGGGGGGGATCCTATTGTAGGGTAAGGGTTAGGTGGGGGGGGATCCTATTGTAGGGTGAGGGTTAGGTGGGGGGAATCCTATTGTAGGGTGAGGGTTAGGTGGGGGGAATCCTATTGTAGGATGAGGGTTAGGGGATCCTATTGTAGGGTGAGGGTTAGGTGGGGGGAATCCTATTGTAGGGTGAGGGTTAGGTGGGGGGAATCCTATTGTAGGGTGAGGGTTAGGTGGGGGGAATCCTATTGTAGGGTGAGGGTTAGGGGATCCTATTGTAGGGTGAGGGTTAGGTGGGGGGCATCCTATTGTAGGGTAAGGGTTAGGTGGGGGGGTCCTATTGTAGGGTAAGGGTTAGGTGGTGGGGGATCCTATTGTAGGGTAAGGGTTAGGTGGGGGGGGATCCTATTGTAGGGTAAGGGTTAGGTGGGGGGGATCCTATTGTAGGGTGAGGGTTAGGTGGGGGGATCCTATTGTAGGGTGAGGGTTAGGTGGGGGGAATCCTATTGTAGGGTGAGGGTTAGGTGGGGGGAATCCTATTGTAGGGTGAGGGTTAGGGGATCCTATTGTAGGGTGAGGGTTAGGTGGGGTTTAGGGTTGGGGGGGATCCTATTGTAGGGTGAGGGTTAGGTGGGGTTTATGGTGATTTGTGGTTATTATTGGTGATGATCGGGTTTGATTGATTGATTATTCACCAGCATTTTTTATAGGACAATATTATTAGGGATCCGGATCATTGGCAGGTTTTGCACATTTTATTTCTTATTATATTTTTTGCACGACTGGATTAATTACAAAGCAGGGGTAGATTTTGGGGTGAGGGTTAGGTGGGGGGGATCCTATTGTAGGGTGAGGGTTAGGTGGGGGGAATCCTATTGTAGGGTGAGGGTTAGGTGGGGGGAATCCTATTGTAGGGTGAGGGTTAGGGGATCCTATTGTAGGGTGAGGGTTAGGTGGGGTTTATGGTGATTTGTGGTTATTATTGGTGATGATCGGGTTTGATTGATTGATTATTCACCAGCATTTTTTATAGGACAATATTATTAGGGATCCGGATCATTGGCAGGTTTTGCACATTTTATTTCTTATTATATTTTTTGCACGACTGGATTAATTACAAAGCAGGGGTAGATTTTGGGGGGTATATTTTTTTTTGGTGGGGGGGTATATTATTACGGCAGATAAATGTATTGATTAATTATTGATTGCCTATCACATAGTTTGTGTTATGTCGCTCTGTAGTTTTCTCTCATTTCTGACACTTTGTCTTATTTGTTATTATTTAATGGTTATTCTAAGTATGTCACACACCCCACTTCAAACATTAATAATTACACTAGGGTTAACGCACCGCTAGGTGGCAGCATTGCAGAGAATCTCCAAAAAAGCAACAGGCCCCTCCCGGTCTATACATACCTGGTACCTCCCAAGAACCTCCCAGTGTTGTTCTCTGCAAGGTGGCGACAAGACAGAAGAAAGAAGTCTCCCCCCGGTCCCCCCCCCCCGTGGTCTATTTTTGCCCGGCTCTTGTTTGAGAGTATACTATTTAATGGCAGCCTCCCAGCTTCGGCTGTAGGCCGGGCAAAAAGGTAGCCGGCACCATTGGTGCCTAGGAGATTAGCTCCTCCGCTCGACCCTTCATTGCGGGGCATAGCGGGATGCCCGGAGTGGTGATCCGGATGTGGGATGCCCCATTTAATAGGAGGTTAGCGGTCAGGAGGTGCCTAGCCCTGGGATATCGTTATTTCACATTCCGGGGTGTGGGGCGCGCTGGGGACGGTGACATGCTGTGTGAGTGTGGCTGCTGCGCTGCTACTTTATGAGGCTTTTTGTGATTTTTAATGTGACTGCCTTTATTTCAAGTTTTGCCTGGTGTCCCTCTGTCCCCCCTGTCTGTGTGTCTGTCCTTCTCCCTTCAGCAGCCGGGGGGGGCGGGGCCTCGCGGCGCGCTGCGCCGCGGTCCCGCCTGTGGCTGAGCGCCGTGTCCGGCGCTTGCAGCCTGCGTGTCCGGTCTGCTCAGGGGGGGGGATCTGTTTATCAGTGTGTGGGTCTGTGTTTGTGCGCACTGGGAACCGGCGGGTCGCTCCGCCGGTCCCGTCCTTGAGGTCTGAGCGCGGTCTCCGCCGGCAGACGCTGACGCTGCCGGGGGGCGGGCCGCGCGCTGATTGGACGTCCGGGGGGGGGGGGGGCGGGGCCTTCTCGGCTCCCACGCTCCCGGAGCTTGCCGTCTCCTCCTTCACTGCGCTGTGTGCGGGCCGCCATCTTCTGCGGTGCCTGGCTGCGCGGTTTTTCTCTCAGGTAGGCGTTTTAGTTTCCTTGCGCTGGCCCCTCGGTTGCGTCCTCTCCTCCTCCTCCTCCTTCCTCCTCGCTCCGGCGCATCTTTAAGGTGCTGGTTTTGTATTAACCAGTTCCTGTGTCTCTGGTTAGTGGGGGGGGGGGGGGGGGGGTGGTGTAAGGGGGGTTTTGTATGTTATGCTGGTATATGGTGCTGGATTGACGCCTGTCCCTCTCCCTTTGTGTCTTTCAGATCCTGGGATCCCGTCTGGCAGGGCTCTCCCGGTCATATATATACCTGGCTCGTGGGGGGTGTTTTTTCATTGCAATATATATATATATATATATATATATATATATATATATATATATATTTATATTTTTATGCTCTTTTATAAGGGTCTTATGCTATTCCCCTGGGTCAGGATCCTGTGACTATCCTTAGACAATTGTTAGGTTATTAAGGGGCATCCCGGGTCGCGTACCGCATAAATCCCTGGGTTCTGCGAATACCATAAATTTCACCACATGGAGGCTGCCACAGATACCGGGAATGGTTCTTCGGGACAATCCAAGGTGTGCGGGGGTTGTGGGACTCCGCTCCAGGGAGATGATGTCATTTTGTGTATCCCTTGTGCACAGCAGAACATTGCACGGCAGTCCAGTACTCCGGTGCCTAGCACTTCTTCAGCCGCGCCATCTCCCTCTCCCCCTCGTTTATTCCGGACCCCGTGTGACGTTGTCCTGGGCGGGGATTCGCAGTCTGATGTATGTGCCCGCTTGACCAGCCTTGAGAAGCGGTTTTCTGCTATAGCCGCTCAGAAGGTTTCAGCTAAGCGGAAGCATCTGTCTCCGCCTCCGCCGGATTCAGATGAGGAAGTGGTGGGAGATCTGGATTGGTCGGATCGTCCCCGTGAAGAAGGTGAGCTCATTGAGGAAGAAGATTCTGATGTTCAGCAGTTGCTGGGTTCTGAGGGGGATCAGGATGATGGCCTCCCTCTCGATTCCTCTACCATTCTGAGCCAGATGTTTGAGGTTTTGGATTTGGAGCCTCCGGTTGTTGCTCCTAGGCCTAAGGGTCAGCTTTTTGGGGTGTCCAAGCAGCGTTTGGAGTTTCCCAGCCAACAGCATTTTGAAGAAATTGTTTTCAAGCAATGGGAGCAACCTACACGTCTTGTTGGTGTGCCGTCTAGTTGGGATAGGAAGTATCCCTTTCCGGCGGACTTGATGAAGCGTTGGTCTGTTCCCCCTGAGGTAGATACTCCGGTCCTGGGACTGTCCAACACGGCGGTCGTGCATTCCCCTGACACGACTTCGCTCAGGGACGGCGAGGATCGCCGGGTTGATCAGCTTGCCCGTCACGGTTTTGTATGTGCGGGTTCGGTGTTAAGGCCTGTCTGTGCTTCGGCCCTGTTGACTTTTGCTGTCAGGTCTATTGTCAGGGACTTGGGGGTGGATCTCGAGCCCACCAGTGATGAGTCCCTTGGGCTTAAGCGCTGCGATGCTTTTTTGTCTTTTATCCTGGCCGCCCAGGAGGATGCCATGCTGATGTGTGGCAGGGCTACTGCCTTGCTGGTGGCTATCCGGCGCTGTGTGTGGTTGAGACAATGGACGGCCGATTTTAATTCAAAAAGATCGCTCACGGCTCTGCCCGTTTGAGGCTTTTTGGTGAGAGGCTGGATTCTGTTGCCAAGGGAGGTAAGTTACCTCAGCGCAAGAAATTTCGCCGTTCCTTTCGGGGGATGGTCTCGTTCAATCCGTCCTTTCGGGGAGTCGGAGCCGGTAGAGGTGCGGGCTCCTCGGCTCCCAAGGGCGCCAGTTGGAATAGGGGCAGAGGCCGTGGCCGCCCCACTCGCGTCTGGGCTGCCAAGCCCAAGCCGGCTGCCAAGCCCACCCAGCAATGAGGGGGCGCCCTCACCCGTTCGGGTGGGGGGACGGTTGCAACTTTTCTCCCGGGTGTGGGACCAGGAGGTTCCGGACAGATGGATCCGGGAGGTGGTTTCGGCCGGTTACAAGTTGGAGTTCGAGTCCCGTCCTCCTCCAAGGTTCTTCAGGTCTCGGGTGTTTTTGGATCCTTTGGCCGCGCAGGGGCTCCTGGCGGCAGTAAGGAATCTTCTGGATTTAGCTGTCATTTGCCCGGTTCCTCCTTCAGAGGTGGGGCGCGGGTTTTACTCCAATCTCTTCACGGTTCCCAAAAAGGACGGGTCCTTCCGTCCTATTCTGGATTTGAAGTTCCTCAACAGGTTTATTCGTCCTCGGAAGTTTCGCATGGAAACCCTGCGGTCTGCGATCGGTTCGCTTCGGCAGGGGGACTTTATGACGTCCATAGACATCAAGGATGCGTACCTGCACGTGCCGATCTTTCCTGCTCATCAGCGGTTCCTTCGGTTTGTGGTGGGGGATCGGCATTTTCAGTTTGTGGCTCTTCCGTTCGGACTCACCTCTGCTCCGAGAGTGTTCACCAAGGTGTTGGCGGGGGTGATGGCCCTGCTCAGAGCTCAGGGGATTCGCATTGTGCCTTACCTGGACGATCTTCTCATCATGGCTCCTTCCTTCAGTCAAGCAGAGGGGGACACCAGCACGGTGGTGTCTATGTTGGAGAGGTTCGGCTGGGTGATCAATTACCCCAAGTCCTCGCTGGTTCCGGCCAGGGTGGTGACCTTTCTGGGGATGTCATTGGACTCCTGCCAGCACAGAGTGTTTCTTCCTCAGGCCAAGGTTCTGTTGATTCAGGAATTGGTCCAGCTGCTCCTCTCCCATCCTCATCCGTCCATTCGTCTGGGGATGAGACTGGTGGGGTTGATGGTGGCCTCGTTCGAGGCAGTTCCCTTTGCTCAGTTTCATACGAGGACTCTTCAACTTCATCTTTTGGCGTCTTGGAACCGGTGTCCGGGGTCGTTGGATCGGTCCTTCCGGTTGTCCCCTCGGGTTCGGCAGTCCCTTCTGTGGTGGTTGGTCTCGGACAACCTTCTGAAGGGCAGGTCGTTTCTGACTCCGCTTTGGGAAACTGTCACCACGGATGCCAGTTTGTCAGGCTGGGGAGGTTTTTGGAAGGATCTTCGGTTTCAGGGGCAGTGGGACCCTCAGGAGGCCCACTTGCCCATCAATGTTCTGGAATTGCGAGCCATCAGGTTGGTTCTGTCTCGCTTGACGCATCAGTTACAAGGTCTGCCAGTTCAGGTTCGCTCAGACAATCAGACGGCGGTTGCTTACATCAATCTCCAAGGAGGGACTCGCAGTCTGGGTGCCCACAGGGAGGTGTCTCTGATTTTGGTCTGGGCGGAGACTCATGTCCCTTGCATCTCGGCAGTTTACATTCCGGGAGTGGAAAACACAGAGGCGGATTTTCTGAGCCGGTGTGCGTCCCGTCGGGGGGAGTGGTCTCTCCATCCCCAGGTGTTTTGGTCACTTTGTCTCCGGTGGGGGACGCCGGAGGTGGATCTGTTTCCCTCTCGTCACAATCACAAGCTTCCGTCCTTTGTGTCTCTGTCCCGGGACCCTCTGGCTCTGGCGGTGGATGCCATGACCCTGAGCTGGAGGGACCTGGGGTTTCTTTATCTGTTTCCTCCGATTCCCATGCTAGGCAGGGTTCTGCGAAAGTTGGTTCTGGAGGGAGTTCCCGCCATTCTCGTGGCTCCAAGGTGGCCAAGGCGGGTGTGGTTCGTGGACATCGTTCGTCTGGCCGTAGATCAGTTCGATCTGCCTCTTCGGCCGGATCTTCTCACTCAGGGTCAACTATGTTACCCCAGTTTACAAATGCTGGCTTTGACGGCTTGGCTGCTGAAACCTCCATCTTAAAGGAGGAGGGTCTTTCGGATGCGGTCATTCAGACTCTTATTAGTGCCAGGAAGAGATCTTCTTCTTCCATCTATTACAGGTATTGGAGATCTTATATTGATTGGTGTGAGGCTAGGTCTTTGCCCTGCCGGGTCTTTTCTGTGTCTAGGATTTTGGAGTTTCTTCAGTCGGGGCTGGACTCCGGTCTTCAGCTGAGTACCTTGAAGGGGCAGGTTTCTGCTTTGTCTATTTTTTTCCAGAAATCTTTTGCTAGTCATTCCTTGGTCAAGACCTTTTTCCAGGGGGTTTCGCATGTGCGGCCTCCTAGGAAGCCTTTGCTCCCAGTGTGGGATTTGAATTTGGTTCTTTCTGCTCTTAAGGCTCCTCCTTTTGAGCCTTTGCGGGATGTTGCTTTGTCCATTCTTACTCAGAAGGTTGCCTTTCTGGTGGCCATCACTTCGGTCCGGCGTGTTTCAGAGCTGGCAGCTTTGTCTATTCAGGCTCCTTATTTTGAGGATCATCAGGACAAAGTGGTTTTTCGTTACAAGTCAGATTTTCTCCCTAAAGTGGTCTCTGCGTTTCATCTTAACCAGGACATTGTTCTTCCTTCTTTGTGTCCTAAGCCTAAGAATGTCAAGGAGAGTGCTTTGCACTGCTTGGATGTGGTACGTTGTGTCAGGTACTATCTACGTGCTACGTCTTCTTTTCGTAAGACTGATGCCTTTTTCGTTGTGCCATGTGGGCCTAGGAAGGGTTTGGCTCCGGCCAAATCTTCCATTAGTAAATGGATTCGTCTGGCCATTGTTGGTGCTTATTCGGCTAAGGGGAAGGATCCTCCTTTCCGAGTTACTGCTCACTCTACTCGTGCGGTTGGTGCGTCCTGGGCTTTTCAGCACCAGGCTTCGGTTGAACAAGTGTGTAAGGCTGCAACTTGGTCTTCTGTTCATACTTTTTCTAAGTTCTATAAGGTTGATGTGCGGGCCTCAGCGGATGCTGTTTTTGGCCGCAAGGTTTTGCAGGCTGCAGTGGTTTGAGTTTTTTCTGCGTTATTGCCTGTTCGGATACCCACCCTTTTCTGGACACTGCTGTTGGATGTCCCTAGTGTAATTATTAATGTTTGAAGTGGGGTGTGTGACATACTTATAATACCCATTTTACAGGTGAGTATTCACAAAATGGTATTTTTATTACGTTTGATCTGTGATGTGATGATACTTTAATAAAATAAATATTTGGTATTAATTAAGAAACGGAGGCACCTCCCTTTTTGCTCCCCTTCGCAGGTGCGCGCATAACCCGGGAATGCCGGTGCAGCCCATACATGCGCTGTGGGATCACCGACAAGGTGAGTAAACCAGGCAAACTGGGATTTGCTGATGACACGTATGGGGGGGGGGGGTGCAGGCCATAATTCGTAGGGGAGCGGACAGACTGCCATGGAGGGTTTCCTAACCCCTCATTTATATGCACAGCTAGGAAACCTGATTGGTTGGAGGCCTGCACATGCGTCGGGGGATGGCCGGTGAGGTGAGGCCGGGGGGGGGGGGTTTAACCCGGGCTAGTGACAATACTTTGCTTCCTATTAAAGAGGAACTCCACTCAGAAACGTCCAGACTCCCTCTGGGGGCCATTCATATACTCACCTCTTCTTGTCCCATGTGACCACAAGCAGCCTATCAGCTCATACGGCCAGAGGTTGCACAGCAGCATGCTCAGCTGCCCTGATTGGCTGCTCATGGGCACATGGGACACCCCCCCCCAGAGGGGCGACATGTCTGGGGGGCACAGCCTGATCCAGGATGCCTCTCAGCTGCACATTAAAGAGGGAGTCCGGCCATTTCACTTCCACTTAAGTCTAGGCTAAAAATTCTATGCTTAACCTTTATCCCCACCCCCCAGAGTCCGTGTCAGGCAATGGAGGGTGCGCGCCAGGTCTGGACAATCGCTCTCCATCGCAGTGAATGCAGAGGGGGCGTGTCAGCATCACTGAAGATGACAATAGGGACTTGGACCTGGGATAAAAGGGATACAGCAATGAAGTAGGGGGGACAAAAGGCGAGTATAGACCATGGGGATGGGAGGGGGCGTGTCAGCATCACTGAAGATGACAATAAGGACTTGGACCTGGGATAAAAGGGATACAGCAATGAAGTAGGGGGGACAAAAGGCGAGTATAGACCATGGGGATGGGAGGGGGCGTGTCAGCATCACTGAAGATGACAATAAGGACTTGGACCTGGGATAAAAGGGATACAGCAATGAAGTAGGGGGGACAAAAGGCGAGTATAGACAATGGGGGTGGGAGGGGGCGTGTCAGCATCACTGAAGATGATAATAGGGACTTGGACCTGGGATAAAGGGACACAGCAATGAAGTAGGGGGGACAAAAGGCGAGTATGGACAATGGGGATGGAGGGGGCGTGTCAGCATCACTGAAGATGATAACAGGGACTTGGACCTGGGGTAAAGGGACACAGCAATGAAGTAGGGGGGACAAAAAGCGAGTATAGACAATGGGGATGGGAGGGGGCGTGTCAGCATCACTGAAGATGACAATAGGGACTTGGACCTGGGATAAAAGGGATACAGCAATGAAGTAGGGGGGGACAAAAGGCGAGTATGGACAATGGGGATGGGAGGGGGCGTGTCAGCATCACTGAAGATGATAATAGGGACTTGGACCTGGGATAAAAGGGATACAGCAATGAAGTAGGGGGGACAAAAGGCGAGTATGGACAATGGGGGATGGGAGGGGGCGTGTCAGCATCACTGAAGATGACAATAGGGACTTGGACCTGGGATAAAAGGGACACAGCAATGAAGTAGGGGGGACAAAAGGCGAGTATAGACAATGGGGATGGGAGGGGGCGTGTCAGCATCACTGAAGATGACAATAGGGACTTGGACCTGGGATAAAAGGGATACAGCAATGAAGTAGGGGGGACAAAAGGCGAGTATAGACAATGGGGATGGAAGGGGGCGTGTCAGCATCACTGAAGATGACAATAGGGACTTGGACCTGGGATAAAAGGGATACAGCAATGAAGTAGGGGGGACAAAAGGCGAGTATAGACAATGGGGGTGGGAGGGGGCGTGTCAGCATCACTGAAGATGATAATAGGGACTTGGACCTGGGATAAAGGGACACAGCAATGAAGTAGGGGGGACAAAAGGCGAGTATGGACAATGGGGATGGAGGGGGCGTGTCAGCATCACTGAAGATGATAATAGGGACTTGGACCTGGGATAAAGGGACACAGCAATGAAGTAGGGGGGACAAAAGGCGAGTATGGACAATGGGGATGGAGGGGGCGTGTCAGCATCACTGAAGATGATAATAGGGACTTGGACCTGGGATAAAGGGACACAGCAATGAAGTAGGGGGGACAAAAGGCGAGTATAGACAATGGGGGATGGAAGGGGGCGTGTCAGCATCACTGAAGATGATAATAGGGACTTGGACCTGGGATAAAGGGACACAGCAATGAAGTAGGGGGGACAAAAGGCGAGTATAGACAATGGGGGATGGAAGGGGCGTGTCAGCATCACTGAAGATGATAATAGGGACTTGGACCTGGGATAAAGGGACACAGCAATGAAGTAGGGGGGACAAAAGGCGAGTATAGACAATGGGGGATGGAAGGGGGCGTGTCAGCATCACTGAAGATGACAATAGGGACTTGGACCTGGGATAAAGGGACACAGCAATGAAGTAGGGGGGACAAAAGGCGAGTATGGACAACAGGGGATGGGAGGGGGCGTGTCAGCATCACTGAAGATGACAATAGGGACTTGGAATAAAAGGGACACAGCAATGAAGTAGGGGGGACAAAAGGCGAGTATAGACAATGGGGATGGGAGGGGGCGTGTCAGCATCACTGAAGATGACAATAGGGACTTGTACCTGGGATAAAAGGGACACAGCAATGAAGTAGGGGGGACAAAAGGCGAGTATAGACAATGGGGATGGGAGGGGGCGTGTCAGCATCACTGAAGATGACAATAGGGACTTGTACCTGGGATAAAAGGGACACAGCAATGAAGTAGGGGGGACAAAAGGCGAGTATAGACAATGGGGATGGGAGGGGGCGTGTCAGCATCACTGAAGATGACAATAGGGACTTGTACCTGGGATAAAAGGGACACAGCAATGAAGTAGGGGGGACAAAAGGCGAGTATAGACAATGGGGATGGGAGGGGGCGTGTCAGCATCACTGAAGATGACAATAGGGACTTGTACCTGGGATAAAAGGGACACAGCAATGAAGTAGGGGGGACAAAAGGCGAGTATGGACAATGGGGATGGGAGGGGGCGTGTCAGCATCACTGAAGATGACAATAGGGACTTGGACCTGGGATAAAAGGGACACAGCAATGAAGTAGGGGGGACAAAAGGCGAGTATAGACAATGGGGATGGGAGGGGGCGTGTCAGCATCACTGAAGATGACAATAGGGACTTGTACCTGGGATAAAAGGGACACAGCAATGAAGTAGGGGGGACAAAAGGCGAGTATAGACAATGGGGATGGGAGGGGGCGTGTCAGCATCACTGAAGATGACAATAGGGACTTGGACCTGGGATAAAAGGGACACAGCAATGAAGTAGGGGGGACAAAAGGCGAGTATAGACAATGGGGATGGGAGGGGGCATGTCAGCATCACTGAAGATGACAATAGGGACTTGTACCTGGGATAAAAGGGACACAGCAATGAAGTAGGGGGGACAAAAGGCGAGTATAGACAATGGGGATGGGAGGGGGCCTGTCAGCATCACTGAAGATGACAATAGGGACTTGGACCTGGGATAAAAGGGACACAGCAATGAAGTAGGGGGGACAAAAGGCAAGTATGGACAATGGGGATGGGAGGGGGCGTGTCAGCATCACTGAAGATGACAATAGGGACTTGGACCTGGGATAAAAGGGACACAGCAATGAAGTAGGGGGGACAAAAGGCGAGTATGGACAATGGGGATGGGAGGGGGCGTGTCAGCATCACTGAAGATGACAATAGGGACTTGGACCTGGGATAAAAGGGACACAGCAATGAAGTAGGGGGGACAAAAGGCGAGTATGGACAATGGGGATGGGAGGGGGCGTGTCAGCATCACTGAAGATGACAATAGGGACTTGTACCTGGGATAAAAGGGACACAGCAATGAAGTAGGGGGGACAAAAGGCGAGTATAGACAATGGGGATGGGAGGGGGCCTGTCAGCATCACTGAAGATGACAATAGGGACTTGTACCTGGGATAAAAGGGACACAGCAATGAAGTAGGGGGGACAAAAGGCGAGTATAGACAATGGGGATGGGAGGGGGCGTGTCAGCATCACTGAAGATGACAATAGGGACTTGTACCTGGGATAAAAGGGACACAGCAATGAAGTAGGGGGGACAAAAGGCGAGTATAGACAATGGGGATGGGAGGGGGCGTGTCAGCATCACTGAAGATGACAATAGGGACTTGTACCTGGGATAAAAGGGACACAGCAATGAAGTAGGGGGGACAAAAGGCGAGTATAGACAATGGGGATGGGAGGGGGCGTGTCAGCATCACTGAAGATGACAATAGGGACTTGGACCTGGGATAAAAGGACACAGCAATGAAGTAGGGGGGACAAAAGGTGAGTATGGACAATGGGGGATGGGAAGGGGTGTGTCGCAGTCACCTGACCATTACCCCGCCCCCCTCCCCGATTGCAGGCAGTACTCACCAGCAGCGAGAGAGTCTGGAGCATAGTGATCTGAGCGTTACACAGGTAAGCCACAAAATAAATGAAGGAGGAGACCCCGAGCCAATACCCGAAACAGGTGCCAATGGCTGTGCCCATAAGCGTGCCCTCCACCTGCCGGAGAAAGAGAGAGACGTCACCTGACATGACTCCTCCCACTGCCCCACCCGCACGTCACCTGACATACGACTCCTCCCACTGCCACCACACAACTGCATGTCACCTGACATAACTCCTCTCATTACCCCACCCACCACACAACTGCATGTCACCTGACATATGACTCCTCTCATTACCCCACCCACCACACAACTGCATGTCACTTGACATATGACTCCTCTCATTACCCCACCCACCACACAAATGCATGTCACCTGACATACGACTCCTCCCATTACCTCACCCACCACACAACTGCATGTCACCTGACATATGACTCCACCCATTGCTCCACCCACCACACAACTGCATGTCACCTGACATATGACTCCTCTCATTACCCCACCCACCACACAACTGCATGTCACCTGACATATGACTCCTCTCATTACCCCACCCACCACACAACTGCATGTCACCTGACATATGACTCCTCTCATTACCCCACCCACCACACAACTGCATGTCACCTGACATATGACTCCTCTCATTACCCCACCCACCACACAAATGCATGTCACCTGACATATGACTCCTCCCATTACCCCACCCACCACACAAATGCATGTCACCGGACATATGACTCCTCCACCTGCCGGAAAAAGAGAGAGTAGTCACCTGACATACGACTCCTCCCATTACCCCACCCACCCCACAACTGCATGTCACCTGACATACGACTCCTCCCATTACCTCACCCACCACACAACTGCATGTCACCTGACATATGACTCCACCCATTGCTCCACCCACCGCACAACTGCACGTCACCTGACATACATTTCCTCCTATTGCTCCACCCACCACACTACTGTATGTCACTTGACATACGACTCCTCCCATTGCTCCACCCACCACAATACTGCATGTCACCTGACATACGACTCCTCCCATTGCTCCACCCACCACACAACTGTACGTCACCTGACATATATGACTCCTCCCATTGCTCCACCCACCGCACAACTGCACGTCACCTGACATACGTTTCCTCCTATTGCTCCACCCACCACAATACTGCATGTCACCTGACATACGACTCCTCCCATTGCTCCACCCACCACAATACTGCATGTCACCTGACATATGACTCCTCCCATTGCTCAACCACAAAACTGAATGTCACCCGACATATGACTCCTCACATTGCTCCACCCACCACACAACTGGTGGGCTGACTTACAATGACGGTCCCCGAGGACTTCATTCCGTGCAGCAGAATGGCCACCATGGTAAAGACCAGCATCAGGGGTCCGTACAGCTCACCGGCCACTTTCTGTACAAGAGACAAGCAGTGAGATCAGCTGACCCCTGAGCATCCCAAAAATGGCCGACCGGGGGGGGGGGGGGGGCACGTACCTACCTGGGGGAAGCTGATCATCTTCACGGGAATCATGGACTCCAGCAGCCTATTGGGGAGACAATAATCCACGTAAGTCTTGAGAGTCCTTCAGGACGGCCACAGAGAGGCTCCTCCCCCTGGAATCCTAATATATTAATGGTGAATCCAGCAATCCACCCAAAATAGTTCCCAACCACCGCACCTCCTCCACAGCAATAAAATAAATCAATATATATCATGAATTCATAGGTACATTTATTTATTAATAATTACCCACATAAATCACATTACAGACAATTAAAAAACATATAAAGCTGGACCGTACACTCCCAGGGGCATCCCGATTTTACCTATATCCCATCCCATACTTCTAATAATTCAATCCCAATATTACAATCAACCAAAGTGCTTCTGTGCAAGTATATATTTAAAAACACAAAATGTGGCAAGAAGAACAAGAAAACAAGCTCAATTGTAAAATACAACAATCAATTTGAACATAAACACATCACCTGAGTATGTGACCCCGAATAACCCCCAGGACTGTCCAGGTCAAGTAGCAATCCCCCAACGCGTTTCGTGGTCCCCCCGCTCAGACCACTTTATCAAGGTATAGAGGAATATCCCATCCCATTGCCCCTATAAATAGAGACTAACCTGCAATAATGAAACACGCGTCCGGGCGCGCAGCACTGCCCCGGCCGGAAGCCGCCTGCACGCTCTCACACAGCTGTGCTCCATGCTCCAATCAGAGCAATTCGGCCGCCCGGCGACGTCCTAGCCCCGCCCCCCAGACCGTCCCCCCAGCCAGCCGCACACACCAACGCCGCTAATAGCGTGTATGTCACGGCCGTAGGGTCCGTGATATACACGCTAGCACTCTGCCCAGGAGTGGGAACGGAGGGAATGCATACAGAAGGTTGAACTTCGTCCAAAGGATCGACAGAGCATCTGTTGCTATGGCCAGAGGGTCTCTTGAGAGAGACACGAACCTTGGAAGCTTGCGATTTTGTCTGGACGCAAAAAGATCCACGTCCAGTTGACCCCAGCGGAGGCCCAGAGCCTGAAAGGTCTTCCTGCTGAGGGACCATTCCCCCAGGCGCAAGGAGCTCCTGCTCAGGGAGTCTGCCTCCTGGTTCTCCACCCCCGGGATGTAAACCGCCGAGATGCAGGGAACATTCTCCTCTGCCCAAGTCAGAATCCGGCATACCTCCCTGAGGGATCTCTTGCTCAGAGTACCGCCCTGGTGGTTGATGTAGGCTACAGCTGCCCGATTGTCCGAGCGGACCTGAACCGCATGGCCTCTTAAATACGGAGTCAGACGTAGTAGAACCAACCAAATTGCTCTCAGTTCCAAGAGATTTATGGGCAACCGGTTCTCCTTCGGACCCCACTGACCCTGGATCTTCTGGGTCTGCCAAATGCCTCCCCAGCCTGTAAGACTGGCATCCGTGGTAACTATCTCCCATTGGGAATTCCGAAATGACTTGCCTACCAGCAGGTTCCAAGAATCCAACCACCACAAGAGGGATTGCCTGGCTGGGGGTTAGGGTTAGCAAAAATCCTTGTTCCAGGGATTCCGGCGACCGATCCCAGCTGGTCAGCAGGTTCAGCTGTAGAGGTCTCATGTGGAATTGGGTGAAGGGCACTGCCTCGAAGCAAGTCATGGGCACCATTAGGCCCACCAATCTCATCCCTAGACGCACAGATGGCTGTTGCCAAGCCAGCAAGGCCTGTACTTGCGTTTGGAGTCCCAAGACTTTCTGCTGTGGCAGAAAGACCTTGACTTGACCAGTGTCTAGAGTCATCCCCAGGAAAGAACTCCATGTTTAAAGGAGTTGATCACCCAACCGAAGGCCTCCAGAGTTGACAGTACAGTCCGGGTGTCGCTCTCGGCCTCCTGAAGGGACCGGGCAGAGATCAGAAGGTCGTCTAGAAAGGGTAACACACGAATACGCTGACTCCTCAGGATAGCCATGATGCCCGCCAGAACCTTGAACACTCGGGGAGCTGAGGATATGCCGAAGGGGAGTGCCACAAACTGTTAATGTTGATCCTCCAGTGCAAACCTCAAAAACATTTGATGTCCTTGGAAAATGTGCAGATACGCATCCCTGATGTCCACCATAGTCAAAGTCGCCGGGTCGAAGCGATCTCACCGCCGACCGCAGGTGTTTCCATGCGGAAATGTCTGACCTTTATAAATTTGTTGAGACCCTTTTGGTTCAAGATCGGCCGAAGCGATCCGTCCTTCTTGGGGACCGTGAACAGGTTGGAGTAAAACCCCTGACCCTGTTCCTGCCAGGGCACATGGCAAATCACCCCTATCCGCAGGAGGTGCTAAACAGCTACTCTCAAAGCCTGAGCTTTTTGCGGGTTTCGGGATATCATTGAACATAGGAATTTTGCGAGTGGCCTGGCTGCCAGCTCTATCTTGTAACCTGACGACACCACCTCCTGAATACAACGATTCGAGACGTGACATCTCCAGATTGGAGCAAACAGCAGAAGCCGTCCCCCCACCTGTACGGGTAAGGGTGCCCCCTCATGCCTGAGTAGGCTTGGCTGGGGGTTTGGGCTTAGCTCCCCAGGCGAGGTTGGGCCGGCTGCGAGACCTTCCTCTGCCCCAGGTATCTCTGCGGGCACCGGAAAACCTCCCCGAAAGGGCCGGTAAGAAGAGGAGTGCCGAAAGGGCCGAGTAGACTTTCTTCTCTGAGGGAGCTTACCATCCTTGACCAACAGGTCCAGTCTCTCTCCGAACAGCCGACCCCCCACAAAGGGCAAACTTGTGAGGGACTTCTTGGCGGCCACATCGGCCGACCACTGTTTCCACCACATCGAACGGCGTAATGCTACAAGCAAGGCCGAAATTCTGGCACCGAGCCTGACCACATCATCCATGGCAGTAACAACAAAGCCAATGAAATCCAAACAGGCCTTGAGTTCTTTAAACTCCTCCGCCTGTTTGCGAGATTTAGCCTTAGCCACAAGGTGTTTAACCTTTCTCCTCGTGGCTAGGGAAACAATTGCCGTGGCACACGCAGGCCGTAAGAGGAAACCAACAAAGGTAAAGGCATGGCAAGCCAACTGATCCATGTGTTTGTCTGCAGAATCATGTAAAGAAGCATTGTCAGGTGACGGAATAACCGTGGTGTTAGACAGACCTGAAACCGGAGGGTCCACCTCGGGAGGATGAGACCACAATCAAATCAACTCGGCAGGGAAAGGATACTGCCGATCAAGGCCCTTAGGAACCGACGGTAGCTTGTTGGGCCTCTCCCATTCCTTCAATATCATATTAGGCTAGGAAAAACCCACCGCTGTCTTTCAGGCCAAAACAAATCACCCTTTTTCCTCTTAGCTATTCTGGGAGGAACAATGTGCAAGGTATCAAAAACGGAAGAAAGTAAACTTTCCGTATCCTCCGGAAGGAATCCTCATCCGAGAAGGAACCAGAGATGCTGTCGTCACCGGCAGAGAGCAACTCAGCCATTGAGAGTGGGTCATCTGGCGACTCACCTTCCTCCGCAGAGCCCAAAGAATCATAAAAATCATCATCCAAGTAAACCGGCTCCAAATGCCGCTGCTTACTCGAGGCCTTTTTAGGGGCTGCCAACGAGGTTTCTCAAGGCTAGCCAGCCTGTGCACAAAATCAGCGTGTGTCCCCTTGCTGGCTCCCCCTTCACTAGGGGCTAACTGCAGCAGCGGAGGATCCGGAGAGGCCGGTGGTAACGCAGGAGTAGGGTCAGGAGAGACCGCCCGCTCATGGTCCAAAACAATGCCTCTGTCGCAAGTGGAAGAAATGGTGCTGAATCCGCCGGTCTGCACAAGGGGCAGAGCCTGTCTTGGCCCAGTGGGTTGCCCGGCTCACTACCCCCCCCCGACGCCTCCATTATGGTGATTTTGAATAAAAAAAAATTGTTAAGGCTAATAGACACTAATGGCCTAAGCCTAGTAGCCGATCCCTCTTTTTAACAATGGGGAACGGGAGAAACCACAACCCTCAACCCACAGTCTAAAATCAAAAAGAGAAGATACGGGAATTACTAAATTACCAATAAGTGGTGTATAACATATAAACACATCATAGCAATATACATGGAATAAACAGTGACCATACTATTTCATAAAAATACCATTTTGTGAATACTCACCTGTAAAAAGGATATTATAAGTATGTCACACACCCCGCTTCAAAACATTAATTATTACACTTGGGTTACTCCACCAGCAGGTGGCGACGTTGCAGAGAAGTCCTGAAAAACGAGCCCCTCCTGATCTATACATACCTGGGACCTCCCACTTATTCCACAGTATTCAAACAGCAGTAAAGACAAGGTACCAGGAAAAAAACCATTGGCAACCCTCAAACTGTAAACGAAGCTTCACTCTATAAAGAATCCAGGATACCAAAAAGGGCGGGTGAAGCGGGGTGTGTGACATACTTATAATATCCATTTTACAGGTGAGTATTCACAAAATGGTATTATTCTAAGTATGTCACACACCCCGCTTCAAAACATTATTACACTTGGGACATCCAAAAGCAGTGTCCACAAAGGGCGGGTATCCAACAAGGCCATAATGCAAAACTCAAAACACTGCAGATTACAGAACCTTGCGGCCAAACACAGCATCCGCTGAAGCCCGCACATCAACCTTGTAAAAACTTGGAAAAAGTGTGAACAGAAGACCAAGTAGCAGCCTTACAAACTTGTTCAACAGAAGCCTGATGCTGAAAAGCCCAAGAGGCCCCAACAGCACGAGTAGAAAGAGCAGTGAAACGAAAAGGGGAAACCTTCCCCTTGGTAGAATAGGCCCCAACAACAGCCTGACGAATCCATTTGCTAATGGAAGACTCAGCGGGAGCCAAACCCTTCCTAGGCCCAACAGGGCACCACGAAAAAGACATCAGTCTTACGAAAAGGAGATGTAGTAAACCAACAGTACTTCACACAGCGTACCACATCCAAACAGTGCAAACCCTCTCCTTGTCATTCCTAGGCTTAGGACACAAGGAAGGAAGAACAATGCCCTGGTTAAGATGAAAAGCAGAGACCACCTAAGGAAAAAAGTCCGGTTTGAAGCGGAAAACCACTTTGTCCTGATGTCTCTCAAAGTGAGGAGCCTGAACCGACAAGGCTGCCAACTCCGAAACGCACCGAACCGAAGTGATGGCCACCAAAAAGACAACCTTCTGAGTCAGAGTAGAAAGAGCAATAACCTGCAAAGGCTCAAAGGAGGAGCCTGAAGAGCAGAGATAACCAAAGTCAAATCCCAAACAGGGAGCAAAGGCTTCCTAGGAGGCCGCAATGCGAGACCCCCTGGAAGAAAGTCTTGACCAAAGGAGGAAACGCAAAGGACTTTTGAAAAAAAAAAAAAAAAACAGACAAGGCAGCAACCTGCCCCATTAAGATACTCAGCTGAAGACCAGAGTCCAGCCCCGATTGAAGAAATTCCAAAATCCTGAAAACAGAAAAGACCCGACAGGGCAAAGATCTAGCCTCACTCCAATCAATATAAGATCTCCAAGTCCTATAATAGATGGTAGAAAAGGACCTCCTCCTGGCACTAATAAAAGTCTGAATAACAGATCCGAAAGACCTTCCTCCCCTAATATGGAGGTTTCAGCAGCCAGGCCGTCACAGCCAGCGTTGGTAAAATTGGGGCAACGCAGTTGACCCTGTGTGATAAGATCCAGCCGAAGAAGCAGATCGCACTGATCCACCGCCAGACAAACGATGTGTACGAACCACACCCTCCTTGGCCACCTTGAACCCCCGTCCAGGGCCAGCTTTCGCAACACCCTGCCTAGCATGGGGATCGGAGGAAACAGATAAAGGAACTCAGAGACATGGCATCCACCGCCAGAGCCAGAGGATCCTGAGAGAGCGACACGAATGTCGGAAGCTTGTAATTGTGACGAGAGGCAAACAGATCCACCTCCAGCGTCTCCCACCGGAAACAAAGCGACTGAAAAACCTGAGGGTGGAGAGACCATTCCCCCCGGCGGAAAGAGCACCTGCTCAGGAAGGCCGCGTCCGTGTATTCCAAACCTGGAATGTACACTGCCGAGATGCAAGAGACATGAGTCTCCGCCCAGGCTAGAATCAGACACACCTCTCTGAGGCACGCAGACTGCGAGTCCCTCCCAGGCGATTGCTGTAAGCAACCGCCGACCGATCATCCGACCGAACCTGAACTGGCAAGCCCTGTAAATGCTGTGTCAAGAGAGACAGAACCAACCTGATGGCTCTCAACTCCAGAATGTTGATGGACAAGTGGGCCTCCAGAGGACCCCACCTCCCCCGGAACCGAAGGTCCTTCCAGAAAACTCCCCATCCCGACAAACTGGCATCTGTGGTGACAGTTTCCCAAAGAGGCATCAGAAAAGACCTGCCCCTCAAGAGAATGTCCGAGACCATCCACCACTGGAGAGACTGCCGAACCCGGGAGGACATCCGGAAAGACCGAACCAACGACCGCGGTCGCCGGTCCCAAGACGCCAACAGATGAAACTGAAGCTTCCTCGTGTGAAACTGAACAAAGGGAACTGCCTCAAAGGAAGCTACCATCAACACCACCAGTCTCATCCCTAGCCGGATGGACGGGCAAGGATTGGAAAGAAGAAGCTGCGCCAATTCCAGAACCAAGAGAACTTTGTCCAGAGGCCGAACAACTCAGTGTTGGCAAGAATCCAAGGACATCCCCAGAAAGGGCACCACCCTGGGCGGAACGAGAGAGGACTTGGGGTAGTTGATCACCCAGCCGAACCTCTCCAAAGTGGATACCACCGTCCTGGTGTCCACCTCCGCTTGACTGAAAGAAGAAGCCATGATGAGAAGATCGTCCAGATAGGCCACAATGCGAATCCCCTGAGCTCTGAAAAGGGCCATCATGCCCGCCAACACCTTGGTGAACACTCTTGGAGCCGAGGTAGGGAACGGAAGAGCCACAAATTGAAAATGCCGATCTTCCACCACGAAGCGAAGAAACCTTTGGTGAGCCGGAATATATGAATATGAAGATAGGCATCCTTCATGTCTATGAACGTCATGAAATCCCCCTGCCGCAGAGAATTGATGGCAGAAAGCAGAGGTTCCATGCGAAACCTCCGGGGAAAAATAAACACATTGAGGAACTTCAGATCCAGGAAGGGACGAACCAACCCGTCCAACTGGGCACTGTGAAGAGATTGGAATAATACCCGCAGCCCACCTCCGAAGGAGGGACCGGGCAGATGACTGCCAAATCCAGAAGATTCCTCACCACCGCCAGGAGCCCCTGCGCGGCCAAAGGATCTGAGGGCACACGAGACCTGAAAAAAAAAACCTTAGAGGAGGTCAGTACTCGAACTCCAGCTTGTAACCGGCCGACACCACCTCCCGGATCCTCACGCCCGCCAACCAGTCCGAGACCGCCTGGTCCCACACCCGGGAGAAGAGTCGCAACCGTCCCCCCACCCGCAAGGGTGAGGGTGCCCCCTCATTGCTGAGCGGGCTTGGCAGCTGGTTTAGGTTAGGCACCCCAGGAGTGAACGGGACGGCCACGGCCCCTGTTCAGGCTTGCACCCCTGGGGCCGTAAAGCCCGCGCCTCTGCCAGCTCTGCCTCCCCGAAAAGAGGGATTCAAAGAGGCCGCCCCCCGAAAGGAACGACGAAAGGTCTTGCACTGAGGTAACTTACCTCCCTTGGCAACTGAATCCCAATTTCTCACCAAACAGGCGCAAACCCAAAAAAGGAAAGAGCCGTAAGCAACCTCTTAAAATTAAAGTCAGCAGTCCATTGCCGCAACCACACCGACCGTTGGATAGCCACCAACAAAGCCGTGGTCCTGCCACACATCACCATGGCGTCATCCTGAGCAGCAAGGACAAACAAAACGAAGGACTAACAACGTTTGAGAGCAAGGAATTCATCACAAGTAGGATCAAGAACCGCACATAACCCCTGACAATGGACCTAACCGCCAACAACAAAAAAGCCGAAGCACAAGCAGGCCTCAAAGCCGAACCCGCAAAGGTAAAACCATGGCGAGCCAGCTGGACAATCCGGCGAACTTCGCCATCCTTAAGGGTAGTCGTGTCAGAAGGCAACACCGCCATGTTAGATAGCCCCAAAACTGGGGCATCAACCTCGAGAGGAAAGGCCAACGCTTCACCAAGTCCGCCGGAAAAGGATACTACTTATCCCAACCAGGCGGAACACCAACGAGACGCGTAGGCTGCTCCCATTCCTTAAGGACGACATTCTCAAAATGTCGTTGACAGGGAAACTCCAAACGCAGCTTGGCCACAACAAACAAATCACCCTTAGGCCGAGGAACCGCCTCGGGAGGGTCTAAATCAAAAACTTCAACATTTGAGTCAAAATGGAAGGGATGTCAAATACCGTCCCCGCCGCCTGGTCACCCTCAGCACCAAACAACTGCAGGACCATAGGGTCGTCCAGTTCCTCTAGAATCTCACCAGCGGGCACAGGTGTTGAGACCAATTAGTCTATGTGCATGCACCGTGGGACATCTGAATTTTTGGACTCTTTTCTATTGTTTTTTAAGGAATAATAAATTTAATTCCGTTTGCTCAGTGCCGAATATATCTGTAAACCTCCAGAATCTCCCCCTCTCAATCGGGGGGGGGCAATCTGACCAATCCAATATTCACAATAACATCCACGTCTGAGTCCGGCTGAGACGGGGACAAGTGTTTCCGCTTAGCCGGAGCCTTCTGAGCAACCACAGCGGAAATATTTTCTCGAGGCTAGCCAACCGGGCGCATACCTCAGATTGCGAATCCCCACCCATGACAACGTCACACGGTGTCCGGAACAGGCGGGGAGGTGTAGGGGATGACACGGACGGCGAAGGGCCAGAGAACCGGGGAGCCGGACTGGCGCTCAATGAACCGCTGCGCACATGGAATGCAAATAATGACATCATCCCCCGGGAGCAGAGCTCCACAACCCCCACACAGCCTAGATTGCCCCGAAGCGCCGATTCCGGTATCCTTGGAAGCCTCCATATGGTGAAGTTCGCAACTACCCAGGGATTTACGCAGTGTGCAACCCGGGATGCCCCTTTAATTAAAGTCCCAGGAGTGGGAGGATTTTTGCCTAGGGAAAACCCAAATTGGTAATTAAGACTAGCCAGGTATAAAAACCGGGAGACCAATGAGTAGCCGGGGTATCCCAGGATCTGTACAAGAATTATGGCAATCATGCGCACTCATACACACACACACCAGCCTATAGGAAAGAAAATGTGAGGAGCAGTATGCCACCCACATAGAAAGTGGCATACATGGGGTTAAACAGGGCTGCGATAGTAAACATTCTACCGTGCCTAGTAAGCCTATATACCGGGTCCCGTAAATAAGACAGGCCCCCTACAGACATAATATAAGACAGCCCAGAATATATATAAGTATCATGGACGACAATCCCAGAACTAGCCCCCATGTCACAACCACAGCCGCATAAAAATAAACAAAACCCGCACAACCAGGTACCTGAACAGTGACGATCAGAGCCAGCGAGGGAGACGCACAGCACTGTGGGAAGAAGAGGGGCGGGCCGGATCAGAGCCAGCGAGGGAGACGCGCAGCACTGTGGGAAGAAGAGGGGCGGGCCGGAACAGCGCGCACGAAGTGCGGGCCGCGACAGAGAGCGGCCCCGGCCACCAAACGGATCACCGCGGCCCGCACAATGGCGGCGCCGCAGAGACAGGAGAAACGGGAGCCAACGGGCACCCCCACAGCACACCCCACAGCATAACACCTTGCCCAGAGCCCTAGAAATAAAACGGTGAGAAGCGCCCGCAGCGCGGCGCCGGTCCCCAGACAGTAAAAGGCACACAAACACACAGAGTCACTCAAGTCACCTCACAAGTGAAAACACCCTAACACGTCACCCCCCCCCCCCCACGCTAAGGGAGAAGGGAACAAGCGGGAGAAGGCAGGCTAAAGGGGAACAGGGACGGGGCATCCCAAATCCGGATCACCGGCCGGATAACCGCGTTGCCCCACGTGTGGGGTCTAGCGGAGGAGATAAGCCCCTAGGCACCAGAAGGTACCCTCTACCATTGCCCAGCCAGCAGCCAAGGCTGGGAGGCTTCCGGTTTAACAATCTAGGCATATAAACACAGACTGGGCAGAAATAGACCATGGGGGGGGGGGTGCCGGGGTGCAAGCAGGAGACTTCATTCTTCTGTCTTGTCGCCATCTTGCAGAGAAGAACACTGGGGAATAAGTGGGAGGTCCCAGGTATGTATAGACCAGGAGGGGCTCGTTTTTCAGGACTTCTCTGCAATGTCGCCACATGCGTTGTAATAATTAATGTTTTGAAGCGGGTTGTGTGACATAGAATACATAAGCATCTATCCCCTTTTTCCCCCTAAGGAATGACAATAATAAGAGGGACTCACAACCGCGCTGATCGGCGCTACAGAGAAGAAGGAGCAGCAACCAGAGGGACATGCCACCCAGGCCAGCGAGCTGCTCCACAGCAAGCAGACGGCCGGCCTGCCCACATTCGGCCCGCGCCCCGAGATCCCTGGTATCAGCCAAAGCTGGGAGGCAAGGATGGGTCAGAAGAGATCCGAGGAAATAGGATACTGCAGCCGGCCGACAGGATAGGGGACCCCGCTCTGCTGCTAAAATTCTGAGAGAGTGTAAGCGATCCTGTGCAGTCAACTGGACTGAGAGGCAGCTGCCTTTATAGGGGGCCGGGAGGAGCTACATCTCTGACCTTGCAGTCAGCGCCCCCTAGAGGCGTACTCCCAATCATGATGACTTCTGGACGGGCTGGAATGGATTGGAAAGAAAAGTAGATTTCTCTCTGATTTCCTGAGAAGGATACAAACATGTTACCAGCTTTGCAGTAATCACTGGTGAGCTAGATTAGGGATCTTCTCACATCGAGATGAGAGGCGTCGCCAGGAACAAAACTAATGCACCTTACTCAGGGGTTAGGGTTTGCCATTAAATACGTGTATTGGTAATGACATAAAAGGAGAAACAATTCTATCCAATAATTGCCCCTTTGCAATACCAGGGGTTATAGAACAATGGAAATTTGCCCATTCGGTTACATATAGTTATTAGAGAATTGCAATATATACACCAACCATTGTCCATGTTTCTCATTAGCCCGATACAGGCCACTGCAGGCTTCTGCAGGCCTTAGATCTGCTAACGGACCAGGGCCCATCCTACACCAGAGCTGGGGGCAAGTATTCTGGCTGGTCAGACTCCACTCACTCAAGGTAGGGAAAGGGCCCTGAAGCTGGTCTGGGGTCTTAGAGAAAGGTATTGCGTCATGTCAGAGGCTGCGATGTCACTCACGTGATCCAGCTTTTCCTCACTAATCAGAGATAAGCATTGTATGGAGGATCCGCAACCTCCCAGGCCCCTCCCCCTTTCAGAGGCCTCACCTGTTGGGGACCTGCAGAGGCTCCCAGACTCCTCCCCCTTTCAGAGGCCTCACCTGTTGGGGACCCACAGAAGCTCCCAGACTCCTCCCCCTTTCAGAGGCCTCACCTGCTGGAGACCTGCAGCGGCTCCCAGACTCCTCCCCCTTTCAGAAGTCTCACCTGTTACGGACCTGCAGCGGCTCCACGTCAAAGTACGGGCGCAGGATATCGATGTTAGCGTAGAGATTGAAAGCCTTGGAGGCCTGGCGCTTCCCCGCCTGCCACATCTAATGGGGGACAAGAAACAGGGCAGGTCAGCGGGGGAGAGCGACAACATGGCAGGCGTGGGGGATGAAGCTCACCTCATCGGCCACCTGGCGGCCCAGCTGCCCCTTTAGACCTTTCATGCCCAGGAAAGCCCCATCCTCATCCCCCTCCTCAGGCCCCGCCTCTGCCTCCGCCTCCTCCTCGTCCTCCTTCATCCGCTGCTGAATCTCCCCCATGTCCTCAAAGCTGGAGCCCGATGTGTCGTCCATGTTCTCCATGTCAATCACTGCGGCGCCACCTCCTGGCTGAAACACACAAGAGACCAGGTGAGGATCATGTCAGGTGATGTCATGTGACGGGTCTGAGACCTGGGATCATACACTTCACCTGCCCCCCAACTGATGATCCCGCCCGCCCCCCAACTGATGATCCCGCCCACCCCCCAGCTGATAATACTCTTCTTTTCTGGGATGCCCCAAGAAGGAAAACAAATAACCAGGCGTCCATTTTAAAGTGGATCAAAACACCGAATCCTTACTATTCCTGGTTTTGGTCTATCCTGATTTATGATGCCCTGCTGTGTACAACCCTCCAGATCAGACGCTATACTTACCTCTCTCCGGCATTCCCAAGGCACAGGCGCGGCTCTCCTCCAATGGCATTGCATATTAATAAGAGGTTGGAGAAGATGAATGGGATCGCTGCTCGCACCCACGCTAGCCAATCAGGTGCCACCACTGGCCATGGTGTGCTGTGGGTGTCCCCTTTCGGGGAGTCATAATTTGGGGGGGTCTTCAAACTGAACAGACACTGTGTCTAATTTTGATCCACTTTTAAAGCAGATCAAAACACAAGAATTTGACTGTTCCGTGCCCCCTGGGCATCCCAAATTTAAACCCCCCGATTCACCTACTAAAACTTACCTTTCCCAGCACCAATGGAACATGTGCGAGCTCTCGTCCAATCAGAGCCCTTTGCTGTGTTTACATCCTTCTGCAAAGAGCTCCCCAGTGTTTGTGCTCCCGCCGCAGCCTGAATGGCGCGCAGCACGAGGACGCCAAATGACATCATCAAGGCAAAGGGCTCTGATTGGACAAGAGCCCGCCCCCACACTGATTTTCTTCATTTAGATTCCAGGCCTGGAGTCCCTTGGACAACTAGGTGCCCCTGAATTTGATGTGACCCCCCCAAACCTCTTACCTTTCTGTTGGTCTCTACCTGCGGCCAGGCGGGGCACTCCGCAGGAAGACGGGCACATGGGGGGCACTCTGCAGGAAAACGGGGCACATGGGGGGCACTCCGCAGGAAAACGGGGCACACAGGGGGGCAATTCGCAGGAAGGCCGGGCACATGGAGGGGGCAATCCGCAGGAAGGCCGGGCACATGGAGGGGGGGGGGGAATCCGCAAGAAGGCCGGGCACATGGGGGGGGGGGCAATCCGCAGGAAAGCCGGGCACATGGGGGCACTCTGCAGGAAAACGGGGCACATGGGGGGGAACTCCGCAGGAAAACCGGGCACATAGGGGGGCAATTCGCAGGAAGGCCGGGCACATGGAGGGGGCAATCCGCAGGAAGGCCGGGCACATGGGGGGGAACTCCGCAGGAAGGCCAGGCACATGGGGGGGGCAATCCGCAGGAAGGCCGGGCACATGGGGGGCACTACGCAGGAGAACCGGGGATGCCCCCTCCCTGTGCTGTCGCAGTCCAAAGCATGCCGAGCTTTACTATTTGAAGCGATGATTGGACGAGAGCCGCACATGCACCGCAGGAAAGGTGTGTAGTGAGGACGTTCTGGGGCAATCACACAGCAGGGCGCCCCCAAACTCCCGGGACACGGAACAATCACCAGCCTATTATCTAGTTTATAATGTTCCCTATACTGTATGTTTTACCTTGTCTGTAATGACACCTTGTACAGCGCTACGGAATAACAAGGCGCTATATAATTAATAACAGGGAACATCCCGAGTCTAGGTCCGCTTTAATTCTTTCTAATGGCCCTCCAGCACTCACCAACCCTTGCCCATTAGATTGCCAGGCCACCGTCCCTCATCATGTCTGTTTCGTCTTGTACACCGCCACGGCTACTGCTGGCACTATAGGAGCACACTGTGATAATACTAATGGCGGTCTCACCCGCATGTTCTCCTCGAATCCGCCCCACTCGCTCAGGTTTCTGCCCCCCGGAGCCGCCATCGCCCGATACTGAAAAGTCTCGACCGCTGTGCTCGCGGGGCTCCCGCACAACCGGAAGTAAACAGCGGACGTGGAGGAGGCGGGGCGCTATCGGCCTTCGGGGGCGGGGCGCCAGCGCCACCTTGGTAGGGGAAGAGATCGGGGACTGGGCGCCAGCGCCATCTTGGTAGGGGAAGAGATCGGGGGCAGGGCTGTGGCGTTGCCGTAGGGACGGTGGCAGTGGTGGTCACGTGCTCAACATGGCGGACTCCGTGGAGGACATGCGGAGCCGCGTGCTGCTGGGCGAGTTCTCTCTGCGCAATGTGAGGAGGGGCAATTACTGCTATAGGGGGGCAATTACCAGGGGGACAATTACTTGTGTTATGGAGTGGGGCAATTGTCTATGTGACTCAGGGCAATTACTTCTATAGGGGAGAAAATTGCCTGTGTGACTAGGGGCAATTGCTGCTATAGAGAAGTAAATTACCTATATGACTGGGGGCAATTACTGCTATTGGGGAGTAAATTACCTGTGTGACTGGGGTAACATTCTTCTGGTTGCCCCGGGTGACTGCTCTGACGTTTTTTATTTATCTTCCCAGGTGCACAGCACAGATTTCCCTGGAAACTACCCCGGATACCAGGATGCCTGGGACCCTGACACCTTCCACAGGGTGAGTTGCCCACCTGCCCCTGACAACCCCCTTATTTGTAACTCCCCCCCCCCCCCCCCCCACGCGTCTCTCTCTCACTCTGCTTCTTCTATCTGCCCCCCCCCCCCCCCCCGCGTCTCTCTCTCACGCTGCTTCTTCTATCTGCCTCCCCGCGTCTCTCTCTCACGCTGCTTCTTCTATCTGCCCCCCCGCGTCTCTCTCTCACGCTGCTTCTTCTATCTGCCCCCCCGCGTCTCTCTCTCACGCTGCTTCTTCTATCTGCCCCCCCCCCCCCCCGCGTCTCTCTCTCACGCTGCTTCTTCTATCTGCCCCCCCACGCGTCTCTCTCTCACGCTGCTTCTTCTATCTGCCCCCCCGCGTCTCTCTCTCACGCTGCTTCTTCTATCTGCCCCCCCCCCCCACGCGTCTCTCTCTCACTCTGCTTCTTCTATCTGCCCCCCCCCCCCCGCGTCTCTCTCTCATGCTGCTTCTTCTATCTGCCTCCCCGCGTCTCTCTCTCACGCTGCTTCTTCTATCTGCCCCCCCGCGTCTCTCTCTCACGCTGCTTCTTCTATCTGCCCCCCCGCGTCTCTCTCTCACGCTGCTTCTTCTATCTGCCCCCCCGCGTCTCTCTCACGCTGCTTCTTCTATCTGCCCCCCCCCCGCGTCTCTCTCTCTCACGCTGCTTCTTCTATCTGCCCCCCCGCATCTCTCTCTCGCTGCTTCTTCTATCTGCCCCCTCTGCGCGTCTCTCTCACGCTGCTTCTTCTATCTCTCTCTCACGCTGCTTCTTCTGTCTGCCCCCCCCCCCCCCCCGCGCGTCTCACTCTGCTTCTTCTATCTGCCCCCCCCGCGCGTCTCGCTCTCACGCTGCTTCTTCTATCTGCCCCCCCCCCGCGTCTCTCTCTCACGCTGCTTCTTCTATCTGCCCCCCCCCCCCGCGTCTCTCTCACGCTGCTTCTTCTATCTGCCCCCCCCCCCCCCGCGTCTCTCTCACGCTGCTTCTTCTATCTGCCCCCCCGCATCTGGCTCTCACACTGCTTCTTCTGTCTGCCCCCCCCCCCGCGTCTCTCTCACGCTGCTTCTATCTGCCCCCCCGCGTCTCTCTCACGCTGCTTCTTCTATCTGCCCCCCCCCCCCCCGCGCGTCTCTCTCTCTCTCTCTCTCTCTCTCGCTGCTTCTTCTATCTGCCCCCTCTGAGCGTCTCTCTCACGCTGCTTCTTCTATCTGCCCCCCCCCCCCTGCGCGTCTCTCTCTCTCTCTCTCTCTCTCTCACGCTGCTTCTTCTATCTGCCCCCTCCGCGCGTCTCTCTCTCACGCTGCTTCTTCTATCTGCCCCCTCCGCGCGTCTCTCTCTCTCACGCTGCTTCTTCTATCTGCCCCCTCCGCGCGTCTCTCTCACGCTGCTTCTTCTATCTGCCCCCTCCGCGCGTCTCTCTCTCACGCTGCTTCTTCTATCTGCCCCCTCCGCGCGTCTCTCTCTCACGCTGCTTCTTCTATCTGCCCCCTCCGCGCGTCTCTCTCTCACGCTGCTTCTTCTATCTGCCCCCTCCGCGCGTCTCTCTCTCACGCTGCTTCTTCTATCTGCCCCCCCCCCGCGTCTCTCTCTCACGCTGCTTCTTCTATCTGCCCCCCCCCCCCCGCGCGTCTCTCTCTCACGCTGCTTCTTCTATCTGCCCCCCCGCGTCTCTCACGCTGCTTCTTCTATCTGCCCCCCCCGCGCGTCTCTCTCACGCTGCTTCTATCTGCCCCCCCACGCGTCTCGCTCTCACGCTGCTTCTTCTATCTGCCCCCCCCCGCGTCTCTCACGCTGCTTCTTCTGTCTGCCCCCCCCCCCCCCACGCGTCTCGCTCTCACGCTGCTTCTTCTATCTGCCTCCCCGCGCGTCTCCCTCTCACGCTGATGCTTTTTGTCCTGCAGGATTTCCGCGTGGACGTGATCCGGATGGAGGAGGATACGCTGGAGTTTGACATGGTTGGAATTGATGCTGCACTGGCCAATGCCTTCCGCCGCATCCTGCTGGCAGAGGTATGCACGCCCTGACTGCCGGCATCCCGTGTCACGTAACATGGACCCGCCCCCATCCTGTGTCCTCATGTCATCCAGGTCCACCTATCGGTGCTTAAAGAAGAAAAAAAATGGTGGTCGTGAATAAATAAAAATCCAGGGACTGAGTACAGAAAATAGGCTGGATCTCAGCAACATCAGCAGCAGCTCACCGGGATATATCCCCTGCACAGCAAGGGGGTGTGCACATTGCCTAGAGGGGCACCTTAAAGAGGAACAAAACCCAAGATCCTCTGTAAGGTTTGTCTGTAACCCCGCCCTCTCCTGCCGGTCCCCACCATGGCGGGGGAGATTGGAAGGGGCATGGCTGTTCTTCTGTAACCCTGCCCTCTCCTGAAGGTGCCCACCATGGCGGTGGAGATTGGAGGGGATATGGCTGTTCTTCTGTAACCCCGCTCTCTCCTGAAGGTGCCCACCATGGCGGGGGAGACTGGAGGGGATGTGGCTGTTCTTCTGTAACCCCGCCCTCTCCTACAGGTGCCCACCATGACTGTGGAGACTGGAGGGGATGTGGCTGTTCTTCTGTAACCCCGCCCTCTCCTGCAGGTGCCCACCATGACTGTGGAGACTGGAGGGGATGTGGCTGTTCTTCTGTAACCCCGCCCTCTCCTGCAGGTGCCCACCATGACTGTGGAGACTGGAGGGGATGTGGCTGTTCTTCTGTAACCCCGCCCCCTCCTGCAGGTGCCCACCATGACTGTGGAGACTGGAGGGGATATGGCTGTTCTTCTGTATCCCCGCTCTCTCCTGAAGGTGCCCACCATGACTGTGGAGACTGGAGGGGATGTGGCTGTTCTTCTGTATCCCCGCCCTCTCTTACAGGTGCCCACCATGACTGTGGAGACTGGAGGGGATATGGCTGTTCTTCTGTAACCCCGCCCTCTCTTACAGGTGCCCACCATGACTGTGGAGATTGGAGGGGATGTGGCTGTTCTTCTGTAACCCCGCCCTCTCCTGCAGGTGCCCACCATGACTGTGGAGACTGGAGGGGATGTGGCTGTTCTTCTGTAACCCCGCCCTCTCCTACAGGTGCCCACCATGGCGGTGGAGATTGGAGGGGATATGGCTGTTCTTCCGTAACCCCGCCCTCTCCTACAGGTGCCCACCATGGCGGTGGAGATTGGAGGGGATATGGCTGTTCTTCCGTAACCCCGCCCTCTCCTACAGGTGCCCACCATGGCGCTGGAGATTGGAGGGGATGTGGCTGTTCTTCTGTAACCCCACCCTCTCTTACAGGTGCCCACCATGGCGGGGGAGATTGGAAGGGGCATGGCTGTTCTTCTGTAACCCCGCTCTCTCCTGAAGGTGCCCACCATGACTGTGGAGACTGGAGGGGATGTGGCTGTTCTTCTGTAACCCCGCCCTCTCCTGCAGGTGCCCACCATGGCGGGGGAGATTGGAAGGGGCATGGCTGTTCTTCTGTAACCCCGCTCTCTCCTGAAGGTGCCCACCATGACTGTGGAGACTGGAGGGGGCGTGGCTTTTCTTCTGTAACACCGCCCTCTTTTGCAGGTGCCCACCATGGCGGTGGAGAAGGCCTATATCTACAAGAACACCTCCATTATCCAGGACGAGATCCTCGCTCACCGCCTTGGCCTCATCCCCATTCGGGCGGACCCGCGCCTCTTTGAGTACCGCAATGCAGGTGAGCTGACCATAGTGTGTGCATGGGGGGGGGGCACGCATGTGCGGTCCGGGAGTGTGACTCCTCCTCCTCCAGCTAATGTGCGGTACGGGAGTGTGACTCCTCCTCCTCCAGCTAATGTGCGGTGCGGGATTGTGACTCCGCCCCCTCCTACTAATGTGCGGTCCAGGAGTGTGACCCCTCCTCCGGTTTCTCCACAGATGACGCTGAGGGGACCGACATCGACACGCTGCAGTTTGAGCTCAATGTGAAGTGTACCCGGAACCCACGCGCCTCCAAAGATTCCTCCGACCCCAATGAGCTCTACCTCGACCATAAAGGTAAGTACATTATAGGGGAGGCGAGGGAAAGCTCTGTGCTGCCACTAGAGGAATTGGGGGGTACCATGGCTGGTACCAGACGAGGCATCTCTGCATCATTACTGTGTCTCCTGTTTTCTGAAATGACTCTGACCTTCTTCTCCTCCACAGTCTACACCGGACACATGAAGTGGCTCCCACAGGGCAACCAGGCCGACCTGTTCCCAGAGAGCGATGCCCCTCGTCCCGTACACGACGACATCCTGATCGCCCAACTGCGTCCCGGCCAAGAGATCCACATCGTCATGCATTGCGTCAAGGGTATCGGTGAGCATGAAGGGGGGGCAATACTTACCCACAGGGTCTGAGGAGGGGGGAATACTTACCCTTCTTAAATGGTCGGTAACCACTAAGAACTAACTACTATCCCTAACACTAAGAAGAACGTTACTGTAGTAAGATGGAGACTCGGGGCTTATTCTCGCCTTCATGTGCTGGGTGTTATGGACCAATGAGCTCTCAGTAACCTGACCCCTCCTTCTCCCAGGGAAGGACCTGGTTATGGACCAATGAGCTCTCAGTAACCTGACCCCTCCTCCTCCCAGGGAAGGACCTGGTTATGGACCATTGAGCTCTCAGTAACCTGACTCCTCCTCCTCCCAGGGAAGGACCTGGTTATGGACCAATGAACTCTCAGTAACCTGACTCCTCCTCATCCCAGGGAAGGACCTGGTTATGGACCATTGAGCTCTGAGTAACCTGACTCCTCCTCCTTCCAGGGAAGGACCTGGTTATGGACCATTGAGCTCTCAGTAACCTGACTCCTCCTCCTTCCAGGGAAGGACCTGGTTATGGACCATTGAGCTCTCAGTAACCTGACTCCTCCTCCTTCCAGGGAAGGACCTGGTTATGGACCATTGAGCTCTCAGTAACCTGACTCCTCCCCCTTCCAGGGAAGGACCTGGTTATGGACCATTGAGCTCTCAGTAACCTGACTCCTCCTCCTCCCAGGGAAGGACCTGGTTATGGACCAATGAGCTCTCAGTAACCTGACCCCTCCTCCTCCCAGGGAAGGACCTGGTTATGGACCATTGAGCTCTCAGTAACCTGACTCCTCCTCCTCCCAGGGAAGGACCTGGTTATGGACCAATGAACTCTCAGTAACCTGACTCCTCCTCATCCCAGGGAAGGACCTGGTTATGGACCATTGAGCTCTCAGTAACCTGACTCCTCCTCCTTCCAGGGAAGGACCTGGTTATGGACCATTGAGCTCTCAGTAACCTGACTCCTCCTCCTCCCAGGGAAGGACCTGGTTATGGACCAATGAGCTCTCAGTAACATGACTCCTCCTCCTCCCAGGGAAGGACCTGGTTATGGACCATTGAGCTCTCAGTAACCTGACTCCTCCTCCTCCCAGGGAAGGACCTGGTTATGGACCAATGAGCTCTCAGTAACCTGACCCCTCCTTCTCCCAGGGAAGGACCTGGTTATGGACCATTGAGCTCTCAGTAACCTGACTCCTCCTCCTCCCAGAGAAGGACCTGGTTATGGACCAATGAACTCTCAGTAACCTGACTCCTCCTCATCCCAGGGAAGGACCTGGTTATGGACCATTGAGCTCTCAGTAACCTGACCCCTCCTTCTCCCAGGGAAGGACCTGGTTATGGACCATTGAGCTCTCAGTAACCTGACTCCTCCTCCTTCCAGGGAAGGACCTGGTTATGGACCATTGAGCTCTCAGTAACCTGACTCCTCCTCCTCCCAGGGAAGGACCTGGTTATGGACCATTGAGCTCTCAGTAACCTGACTCCTCCTCCTCCCAGGGAAGGACCACGCTAAATTCTCGCCGGTGGCCACAGCAAGTTACCGCCTCCTTCCGGAGATCACGCTCTTACAGCCAATAGAAGGAGAGCTCGCCGAGCGGCTGCAGAGATGTTTCTCCCCTGGAGTCATTGCGCTCGATATGGTGAATGGTAAGTGCAGCTCAACTTTTATTTTCACTGGTGGAACCAAACCCTGCAGAGCCATCCCTGGATTCTAAAAAACAATATTCCAGGGCCGGCTGCCGGGATGCGCCCCTGGGCCATCGGTTACTTTGCGTTCTCCCTGGCTCCCTCGCAGGTGTACACATGGGGCGGCCACATCTCTAGGCTGTGTGCGCTCCTGCCATTCTCATGGGCTGCTGGGGATGCAGACTCTCCTGATTGACGAACATTAATATGCGCGGCACACGGCTCTGATTGGACGAAAGCCTGCACCTGCCCCTTAGGACCGGGAAGAGGTGAGTTTGTTTGGGCAGTCTGGGGGGGGGGGGGGGGTCAAGATTCTGGGTTTGGTTCCACTTTAAACCTATTTTACAAGTTTTTTCTTTCCTTCCCCTTTAAGGTAAGAAGGTTGCCCGTGTGGAGAACGCCCGGATAGACTCGGGCAGCAGAGAGGTTTTCCGCCATGACGACCTGAAGAGCCTGGTGAGCCTGGCGCGGATTAGGGATCACTTCATCTGTAAGTGTTACTGGAACATAAATATCAATTCCTCCACATTTATCCTATCCAACCCAACAATTGAGTGTACACATGTCTGGAGTGGTGCGATGCACTAGGCATGGCACCCGGGGAGCAGTTGGGGGGTTAGGTGTCTGGGGAGCAGTTGGGGGGTTAGGTGTCTGGGGAGCAGTTGGAGGGTTAGGTGCCTGGGGAGCAGTTGGGGGTTAGGTGTCTGGGGAGCAGTTGGAGGGTTAGGTGTCTGGGGAGCAGTTGGGGGTTAGGTGTCTGGGGAGCAGTTGGGGGTTAGGTGTCTGGGGAGCAGTTGGGGGGGTTAGGTGTCTGGGGAGCAGTTGGAGGGTTAGGTGTCTGGGGAGCAGTTGGAGGGTTAGGTGTCTGGGGAGCAGTTGGAGGGTTAGGTGTCTGGGGAGCAGTTGGAGGGTTTAGGTGTCTGGGGAGCAGTTGGAGGCAGTTAGGTGTCTGGGGAGCAGTTGGAGGGTTAGGTGTCTGGGGAGCAGTTGGAGGGTTAGGTGTCTGGGGAGCAGTTGGAGGGTTTAGGTATCTGGGGAGCAGTTGGAGGCAGTTAGGTGTCTGGGGAGCAGTTGGAGGGTTAGGTGTCTGGGAAGCAGTTGGAGGGTTAGGTGTCTGGGGAGCAGTTGGGGGGTTAGGTGTCAGTTGGGGGGTTAGGTGTCAGTTGGGGGGTTAGGTGTCAGTTGGGGGGTTAGGTGTCTGGGGAGCAGTTGGAGGGTTAGGTGTCTGGGGAGCAGTTGGAGGGTTAGGTGTCTGGGGAGCAGTTGGAGGGTTAGGTGGAGCCGTTGATGATCTATGATGGTGATTCTCCCAATAACTTCTCCTCTTCTCAGTCTCCATAGAATCCACCGGCATCTTGGCCCCGGACGTGTTACTGCGAGAAGCTGTGAAGGTTCTGATGGGGAAATGCCGCCGCTTCCTGGATGAGCTGGATGCCGCCCAGATGGACTGATGGCCCGCCCCATATGGACTGATGACCACGCCCCATATGGACTGATGACCACGCCCCATATGGACTGATGACCACGCCCCATATGGACTGATGACCACGCCCCATATGGACTGATGGCCCCGCCCCATATGGACTGATGACCACGCCCCATATGGACTGATGGCCACGCCCCATATGGACTGATGGCCACGCCCCATATGGACTGATGGCCACGCCCCATATGGACTGATGGCCACGCCCCATATGGACTGATGGCCCCGCCCCATATGGACTGATGGCCCCGCCCCCAGATGGACTTCTTGTTTGGGAAGGGGCGGTGATGGTCATGGTGCTGGGCCCCATCTTGCCAGGAACAGGACGGAGCCTGGGAGCTGCTGCCTGTGTAATGGAGGAGCCCAACAGAGACTCACCTCTTTATGGAGAACCAGATGCCTAATAAACAGACGCAGGAATCTGATCATTTATATAAAGATTATTAATAATGTGCCCTTACGCTGATGAGCTGCAGATTGCAATGTGGGGGCGCACTGCTGGGGAAATGAAGGGGCCATGGCAATAAATGGGCAGATGATGTGACCCCCACTGACATGATGCTGAAGGTATAGCATTGCAGGGGCAGATGGGTCAGTATGGGGTGTCAGCAGCCAGGGGGGGCGCAGGGGTCAGTATGGGGTATCAGCAGTGGGGGGCACAGGGGTTAGTATGGGGTGTCAGCAGTGGGGGGGGCACAGGGTTCAGTAGCAGTGGAGGGGCCCTTGGGTCAGTATGGGGTGTCAGTCAGCAGTGAGGGGCACAGGGGTCAGTATGGGGTGTCAGCAGTTGGGGCACAGGGGTCAGTATGGGGTGTCAGTAGTGGGGGGGGGGCACAGGGTTCAGTAGCAGTGGGGGCACAGTGGTCAGTATGGGGTGTCAGTCAGCAGTGAGGGGCACAGGGGTCAGTATGGGGTGTCAGCAGTTGGGGCACAGGGGTCAGTATGGGGTGTCAGCAGTGGGTGGTAAAGGGGTCAGTATGGGGGGTCAGCAGCGGGGGGGGGGCACAGGGGTCAGTATGGGGTATCAGCAGTGGGGGGCACAGGGGTTAGTATGGGGTGTCAGCAGTGGGGGGGGGGCACAGGGTTCAGTAGCAGTGGAGGGGCCCTTGGGTCAGTATGGGGTGTCAGTCAGCAGTGAGGGGCACAGGGGTCAGTATGGGGTGTCAGCAGTTGGGGCACAGGGGTCAGTATGGGGTGTCAGTCAGCAGTGAGGGGCACAGGGGTCAATATGGGGTGTCAGTATGGGGTGTCAGCAGTGGGTGGTAAAGGGGTCAGTATGGGGGGTCAGCACTGGGGGGCACAGGAGTCAGTATGGGGGGTACAGGGGCCTGTCTGTATTGTACACTTGGTGTCACCCTTAGTCTGGGCCCTCAGGCCGGGTCACCTGGGGACTAAAGCCATCCCATCACAGCAAGGTGGCAACGCCATGGGAATGGCACCCCTACCTCCTAAAGACGGAGTAGGGCTTCCCGCAACAGCTCACAGACGCAAGCTCAAGCTGACCTAAAGGGCCTACCCTTACATTTCCGTCCAGGCCTGCATCCATCTGCAGCCTCCCCTGGGAGTGTCCTCCCTGCCCCCTATAGTGAGAGGTGGGGCAGCACCTATGACGGCAGGTAGGGAGAACATGTCCTCAGCTCCCGTCTCCCCCACCTATAGTCAGGTGGTGCACCACCTATGATGACGAGGAGCCTTGTGCCCCAACATAAAGCGGGACAACCAGTCCCAGGGAGAGGACCCCCAATGTGGGTGTAACTTGCACCACTTGCTTCACTCCTATTGCCCTCAGAGGGCCCTGTACCTCCCTGTGATGCTTGACCTTAGGCTGCTGCCCATCTAACCCAGCAGAGACGGGGGTGGGGGCATGTCGTGCTCTCGGGGTCTGTCTGAGGAGTCAGTTGGGGTGGCCAGGAGCAGTGGGGGGATGTAGGTAAGTTGGCTTGGCCCACATTGGCTGACTCAAGACTGAGTATGTGTAGGGTGAGCAGTTTGATGGCCACAGGTCAGGAGAGGGGTGCACCCCCCCCCCCCCCACTAGCCTAGCATGGGCCTAGGTCTACGCCCGGCAAAGACTAATGGTGGAGGGGCAAATACACAGGGGCAAATCCTGGCCATGACAGAGGGTGAAATGCTGGATAGACAGAACTTGAGGGGCAGATCCTGGCAGAGGGTGAATGGTGGGGAGGCAGATTCAGACCAAAGTAAGTGCTGGAGGGGCATAACCTTGACAGAGGAGCAGATGGTGAGGGGCAAAAACCTCCGTTACTTACCGGTAACGTCCTTTTTAGGAATCCTTCAGCTTGACCACGTGGAGAGATTATGCTCCACCCCCTGGGAGGAAACACAAAACAGGAACAGAGTTTAAAGTGGACCAACACCCAGGATTTTGACTATCCTGGGTTTTGGTCTACTTTGGCAGGGCACCCCGATCGGGGGTGCCCCGCTGTGTGAAACCCCCCAGAAACCCCAAAAAACTCACCTCTCCTCGCTCCCACGTGACCGCCGCTGCCAATCCCCGCCGGACAAGAGAGCGTGCCCGCCGCCGCCTCCCGCGCGTCACTCTTACAGGGCCCGCGCCGGCAATTCACAAACGGCCGGCGCGGGTGCGCGTCCTGCTAGAGGGACGCGCGGGAGGCGGCGGGCGCCGCTGGATCGTGGATAAGGTAGGAATTTAGGGGTTTCTGGGGGGTTTCACACAGCGGGGCGCCCCCGATCGGGGTGCCCCGCAGTCAGGGGTCTGATCGGTCCGGGAATCTTATAGATTCCCGGGCCGATCATGGGATGGTGTTGGTCCACTTTAAAAGCCCCACCGCTTCCTCCCCACCTCAGTTATAGAACAGTAACCGTACTCCAACCCTTGACTACTGGGCGGGTAATCAGCGGTCAAGCTGAAGGATTCCTAAAAAGGACGTTACCGGTAAGTAACAGAGGTTATTCTTAGTATACAGTACGTCCTGCTCCAGATATAGTACTTACACTTGGGTTATCCTCCGCCAGATGGCGCTGCACTGCAGAGACATGGAAAAACAGGCTCCTCCCGGCCCCTCAAGTACCCGGGGACCTCCCACAAATCCCCAGATTTCTCTGCAGTGCTGACTGCAAAGACATGAAGTATCACTCTCTCGCAGGTGGGCGGGGCTATTACAGCCTGCGGCCCTGTTGGACTATTCCCACCCGTCCTCCTCGTATTGTGCCTCCCAGCCTGGGCTGCGCTGGTCGGGTGAAGGTAGGCAGCACCATGCGTGCTTAACGGAGCCATGCTCCACCGCAGTCCCCCACCAAAGGGTAGGCGGTATAGGCTGATGGTGAGCCTCTAGGGGATGCCGCTCCCGCATTATTGCCCCACGTCCCATGTAGCGGTGGGCCCTGTCCAAAGGGCCACCATCCTCCCTCGTTCCCCCCGTAGCTCGGGGGGAAAGAAAGGGGGGGGGGGGGTATGTTTGGTGCCAGTGTACTGTGATTACACGCATACGGCCTTCGTAATGTCCTTGGACTTGTATATGATATGTGGTGTCAGACGCCGCGCTGATTTGCATTTTATTCTAAGTATGTCACACACCCCACTTCATTTATTAATTATTACATTTGGGTTAACCCACCGCTAGGTGGCAGCGTTGCAGAGAACTCCAAAAAAGCAGCAAGCCCCTCCCGGTCTATACATACCTGGTACCTCCCAACAATTCCCCAGTGTTGTTCTCTGCAAGGTGGCGACAAGACAGAAGAAAGAAGTCTCCTGCTTGCAGGTAGCGGGGTATCACCCCGGCCCCCCCCCCCCCATGGTCTATTTCTGCCTGGCTCTTCTTTTGTGTTATCCCCTTGTTTAATGGCAGCCTCCCAGCTTAGGCTGTAGGCCGGGTAAAGGTAGATGGCACCTTAGGTGCCTAGGAGATTAGCTCCTCCGCTCGACCCCATATTATGGGGCATAGCGGTGATCCGGTTTTTGGTGATCCGGACGTGGGATGCCCCAGCTTTCATGCCCCCCCCTTAGGTTTTCCCCCTATCTTTTATTTCCCATTCTGGAGTGTGTGTGTGTTCACTTGTGTGCTAGCGTGCTTTGGGGCCGGGACAGGCGGCCTGTGCGGCGTTGGCCCGCCTGCATCTGCCTTTTCTCGTTGGTGTGTTTGGGGGCTCCTGTGTGGCTGCGCTTTACGTATGGCGGGGAGTCCATCGGCCCGCCACCCGGTGCGGTGGGCGGGCGCCATGTTGGGGCGCCCGTTTTTGACGAGCGCTCTCCTCAGTGTGGTGAATTCTGTGGGCGGGGCCGGGCGGCCCGCCTGGGTGCCAGGGCGCAGTGGTCCCGTGGCGCCCCGCTAGTTATCTGTTAGGCGGGCGGGACCGAGCGGCTTGCGGCCGCTGGTCCGCCCGATATGCCTCTGCGGGCGTCTTTACTATGCGGCGCCCGCCGCTCGCTATGCGGCTTTAGGTGGACAGGCCGCGTATGGCGCGGCCCGCGCTGTGTCTGGCGGTTAGGGAGGGGCGGGGCTACAGCGGTCCCGCGCTTCTGGCGGGCCCGCCCCTCGTCTCCGCCTCTGGTTCTCCGTCGCTGATCTATTCAGGCTGGTGCCATTTTCTTGCGGGGCTTAAGGTAGGCTGCCCCCCCCTTTGTTCTGTGTTTTTTAGGGCAGGGTTGTGTTTGTTCACTGCCTAGTACATCGCACTGAACGCTAATTCAGAGTGAGCGTTAGATTAAGGGGGCAACAGTGATCTTCCTTGGTGCTAACTTAGGCCATCTGTCTTTAAGTTAGGACATGGTCTGTGCCTCCCTCCCGTGGGGGCAACGGCAGGGTGCTTCAGCCGGACTTTGGGTATGCTGGCTGGAGGTGTCTTGGGACTTATACCTAGTTATATGATTTGGCCTGTAGTTCTGTGCCTTTTTGTGTTGGTGTTTTTTTTTTTTTTCTGTGTGCCTGGATTGATTGTTTCCTTTTCTTTCCCAGATCCCGGGGTTCCATCAGTCAAGGGCTCTCCCGGTCTTGTATACCTGGCTAGGGGGGTTGGCTTAGTGTCCCTTGGGCCTATATTCCCCGGTCAGGGCTGTTGTAATATTTCATATATAGATATATTTTTCTATTGAAATCTGAGAGGGGCATCCCGGGTCGCTTACTGCGTAAATCCCTAGGGTCTGCGAATACCTTAAAATTCACCGTATGGAGGCTGCCAAAGATACCGGAAACGGTCCTTCGGGACAATCCAGGTTGTGTGGGGGTTGCGGGACTCCGCTCCCAGGGGATGATGTCATTCTATGTATTCCATGTGCACAGCGGAACATTGAGCGCCAGTCCGGCACCCCGGTGCCTGGTACTTCATCGGCCGAGCCATCTCCCTCTCCTCCACCTCAGATTCGCAATCTGAGGTGTGCGCCCGCTTGGCCAACCTCGAGAAAATGTTTTCCGCTATGTCCGCTCAGAAGGCTACGGCTAAGCGTAAACACCTGTCTCCTCCTACGCCGGACTCTGATGGGGAGGTTGTTGAGGATCTGGATTGGTCAGATCGTCCCCTTGAAGAGGGTGAGCTTGTGGAGGAATTGGATGATTCAGAGGGCCAGCAGGTGCTGGGTGCTGAGGGGGATCAGGTGGATGGTCCCGCCCCTGATACGCCTTCTATTTTGGCCCAAATGTTTGAGGTTTTGGATTTGGACCCTCCCGAGGCTGTTCCTTGGCCTAGGGGCCAGCTTTTTGGGGGGTCCAAGCAGCGCTTGGAGTTCCCCAGTCAACAGCATTTCGAGGATGTTATCCTTAAGCAATGGGAGCAACCTACACGGCTCGTTGGGGTACCGCCTAGCTGGGATAAGAAATATCCCTTTCCGGCGGACTTGCTGAAGCGATGGTCTGTCCCTCCCGAGGTGGATGCTTCGGTTTTGGGACTGTCTAATACGGCGGCTGTTCATCTTCCTGACACTACTTCTCTCAAGGACGGCGAGGATTGCCGGATTGATCAGCTGGCCCGCCATGGTTTTGTCTGTGCGGGTTCGGTTTTGAGGCCTGTTTGTGCTTCGGTTTTTTTTTTTTACCTTGGCGGTTAGGTCTATTGTCAGAGATTTATGTGTGGATCTTGATCCCTCTGGTGATGAGTTTCTTGCGCTTAAGCGTTGTGACTCTTTCTTGTCGTTTATTCTGGCCGCTCAGGATGATGCCATGTTGATGTGTGGCAGGGCTTCTGCTCTGTTGGTGAAAAGCTGGATTCTGTTGCCAAAGGAGGTAGGTTGCCTCAGCGCAAGAAATTTCGCCGCTCCTTTCGGGGGGCGGCCCCCTTCAATCCGTCCTTTCGGGGAGCCAGAGCCGGCAGGGGTGCGGGCTTCTCGGCTTCCAGGGGCGCAGGTTGGAATAGGGGTAGAGGCCGTGGCCGTCCCGTTCACGCCTGGGGCGCCAAGCCCAAGTCAGCTGCCAAGCCCGCTCAGCAATGAGGGGGCGCCCTCACCCGTGCGGGTGGGGGGACGGTTGCGATTCTTCTCCCGGGTATGGGACCAGGAGGTCTCGGACAGGTGGATCCGGGATGTGGTGTCGGCCGGTTACAAGCTGGAGTTCGTGTCTCGCCCTCCCCCAAGGTTTTTCAGGTCTCGGGTACCTTCAGACCCTTTGGCCGCGCAGGGGCTCCTGGCGGCGGTACGGAATCTCCTAGAATTGGCAGTCATCTGCTCTGTCCCTCCTTCGGAGGTGGGGCGAGGGTATTATTCCAATCTATTCACTGTACCCAAGAAGGACGGGTCGTTCCGTCCGATCCTGGATTTGAAGTTTCTCAACCGGTTTATTCGTCCCCGGAAGTTTCGCATGGAAACCCTGCGGTCTGCGATCGGCTCGCTTCGACAGGGGGACTTTATGACGTCCATAGACATCAAGGACGCGTACCTTCACATTCCGATTTTTCCGGCCCATCAGAGGTTCCTTCGCTTTGTGGTGGAGGATCGGCATTTTCAGTTTGTAGCTCTTCCATTCGGCCTCACCTCGGCGCCGAGAGTGTTCACCAAGGTGTTGGCAGGGGTGATGGCCCTGCTCAGAGCTCAGGGGATTCGCATTGTGCCTTACCTGGACGATCTTCTCATCATGGCACCTTCCTTCAGTCAAGCGGAGGGGGACACCGGCATGGTGGTGTCTATGCTGGAGAGTTTCGGTTGGGTGATCAGTTACCCCAAGTCTTCTCTGGTTCCGGCCAGGGTGGTGACCTTTCTGGGGATGTCCTTGGACTCTTGCCAGCACAGGGTTTTTCTCCCTCAGGCCAAGGTTCTTTTGATTCAGGAATTGGCTCAGCTTCTTCTTTCCAATCCTCGCCCGTCCATCCGGCTGGGGATGAGACTGGTGGGGTTGATGGTGGCCTCGTTCGAGGCAGTTCCCTTCGCACAGTTTCACACGAGGATGCTTCAGCTTCATCTTTTGGCGTCTTGGGACCGGCGACCGCGGTCGTTGGATCGGTCTATCCGGATGTCCCCTCGGGTTCGGCAGTCCCTTCTGTGGTGGTTGGTCTCGGACAATCTTCTGAAGGGCAGGTCGTTTTTGACCCCGCTTTGGGAAATTGTCACCACGGATGCCAGTTTGTCAGGATGGGGAGGTTTCTGGAAGGATCTTCAGTTTCAGGGGCAGTGGGATCCTCGGGAAGCTCACTTGCCCATCAATGTTCTGGAGTTGCGAGCCATCAGGTTGGTGCTGTCTCACTTGACGCATCATTTACAGGGCCTGCTGGTTCAGGTTCGATCGGACAATCAGACGGCGGTTGCTTACATCAATCACCAAGGAGGGACTCGCAGTCTGGGTGCCCACAGAGAAGTGTCTCTGATTCTAGTTTGGGCAGAGACTCATGTCCCTTGCATCTCGGCAGTTTACATTCCAGGAGTGGAGAACACAGAGGCAGACTTCCTGAGCCGGTGTTCGTCCCGCCGGGGGGAATGGTCTCTCCATCCCCAGGTGTTTCAGTCAATGTGTCTTCGGTGGGGGACGCCGGAGGTGGATCTTTTTGCCTCTCGTCACAATCACAAACTTCCGACATTCGTGTCACTGTCTCGGGATCCTCTGGCTCTGGCGGCGGATGCCATGGCCCTGAGCTGGAGGGACCTGGGGTTTCTTTATCTGTTTCCTCCGATTCCCATGCTAGGCAGGGTGCTGCGAAAGCTGGTTCAGGAAGGAGTTCCCGCCATTCTCGTGGCTCCAAGGTGGCCAAGGCGGGTGTGGTTTGTGGACATCGTTCGTCTGGCAGTGGATCAGTTCGATCTGCCTCTTCGGCCAGATCTTCTCACTCAGGGTCAACTGTGTTACCCCAGTTTACCAACGCTGGCTTTGACGGCTTGGCTGCTGAAACCTCCATCTTGAGGGAGGAGGGTCTTTCGGATTCGGTCATTCGGACTCTTGTTAGTGCTAGGAAGAGGTCTTCCTCTTCCATCTATTATAGGGTCTGGAGATCTTATATTGATTGGTGTGATCTTATATTGATTGGTGTAACCTTGTAAAACTTGGAAAAAGTGTGAACAGAAGACCAAGTAGCAGCCTTACAAACTTGTTCAACAGAAGCCTGGTACTGAAATGCCCAAGACGCTCCAACAGCACGAGTAGAATGAGCAGTGATACGAAAAGGGGGAGCCTTCCCCTTGGCAGAATAGGCCCCAACAACAGCCTGATGAATCCACTTGCTAATGGTAGACTTAGCCGGAGCCAAACCCTTCCTAGGCCCGCAGGGCACCACGAAAAAGGCATCAGTCTTACGAAAAGGAGATGTAGTACGCAAATAGCACTTAACACAGCGTACCACATCCAAACAATGCAAAACCCTCTCCTTGTCATTCCTAGGCTTAGGACACAAGGACGGAAGAACAATGGGCCTGATTCAGAGCCTCCTCTGAACTGCCCTTAAAACCTTCCGATTGTCCGGGGCACCCGTTTGAATCGTGGCTCAAATGTGATGCAGAGCCTCCGTCGGAATGGCTCCCTAACTGATCCGTCAATTTCACTTTACTCGGAAAGCTTTTTTTGCTCTCTCGGGTGCCTTCAATTTGATCGGGGCTCCCGTTCACCTTCACACGGGCGGCCCGTTTTTCCCTGATTTTTCCTGCCTTTTTGAACGTACCTGCTTGGTTTCCGTCGTATTTGACCTTCCATTTTGGTGGTTTTAGCAAGTGTACTTACATCTCCATGGCTCTTCAGTTGCCAATCTGGCTACACGCAAGCGCACATCCCTCAAACTCCATTGGAATATACATATGGCAACCACTGCCAATTTGACACATATATTTTTGGAAACAATAAATTTGGGTTGTTCCTTTTTCCTTGCCATTAATGCATACCTTAATCTCCTTTGTGTTCCTTTTTCCTTGCCATTAATGCATACCTTAATTCTTTTTGATTGTTTTGGATTTATTGTACCATATCTAAACTTTTTGTGTCATGGAAATGTGTGATGATGTTGTGTGATTGTACATTTGCAGTAAACACAACTTTCATTTTTTTTTTATTTTTTTTTTATTTTATTCCAGCGTTTGAAATTGATTTTTTTAACCAAAGTTTTTTTACAAATAATTGAATCTAAATGTTTTAACAAATAAACTATTTTCATTTTAAGCCAAATTAAAATTCTTTAGGCCTCGGTGTCTTGTGCCTGTGATTTTCTTGTATCTGTGAATGAAAAACAACATTAGTTTAGCATTGTTTATTTGGTTTGGTTGTGCGTGGTTTTTTTGGGGCCCTTTTTAAACCGGACCTTCTGCGTTATTTACTGAAAAGCCCAAACTCTTAACAAAAGATTCCGCAGCATCTCAAAATAATAGATAGTAATTTTTTAGTCAATCAATAATTATTCTTTCCACCACTGGGCTGCAACTCAGTTCTGGAATTTAGTATACGGCCGCCGCCATCTTGACTCAGAAGCATCACACTTACTGAGGAGAGGAGAGTGGGATAAGGTACAGGGGGTGGGTTATAGCTGTGCTTTGCTCACACAGAGCAGAGACCTCTTGAAAAGGTCAGCAATCCCAGAATGCAGAGCAGCACAGTTAGAAGGCACTTCCTGTTTGCAGGCTGCCTGATAAGATGGCGGCTTCCATAATCCGCCATCTTGGATGTTGAAAGCCTCATAACATGCACTAGGTGCAGGTAGGATGATTTTGAAGGTGGGCAAACTTTATGTACAGGGTGTGGGAAACATATAAGATAGACTCTTATTCTGAGTGAAGGTCCGCTTTAAGGGCTTTTTAGACAAAGTCTTTGGTTGTTTTTTTTGGTTTTTACATTTTGTGGCCAATGGAATTGTTGGTTCATTTACTTTGGTACCCAAAAACGCCACTTACCATGTTTTAGGCGCATATTGCGTCAGGGGCGGAGTCTCCATTCTTGCTCCCTTGCTTGCTGCTGTGAATCTGTTTGCATGACAAAGACACAGATATTAGAGACTGTTGTTGTCTCATGTACACAAAAAGCATTAACAAGTTTGCTGGCCTAACTAAAGTCACTTTTTGAACCTCTTGCTGCCTCACATTGCCCTAGTTCTGCTATCTGCATGTAGCCTAGTTTTGAGCTGCGTACATGTGTTAAACTAAGGTGGGCTTGTATGTAACGTGAAAAACTAAGTTGTTTCAGACTATTCTGGCGCTTTGTTTTTTTTTTTATTACAAGGAATGTGTGCGCGCACATAAACGCACGCGCGCATACTCACATCCATGATGATGTCGTCCTGCTCCGGGGTAAAGATTGCGGCCGACAGCTTTTCTGGGTTTGCAAGGTATAGCTCTGACGTTCCCCCGCGGAGACGTAGGTGCGTGCGTGTGTGCGCGCAGGCGCGCACCCGCTGTTGACCACGGCCACACGGAAAACATATTTAAAGCACAAGGCACTCAGCTCTGTGTTGGATACCATATCAATATGGGCAGACCTAAAGGGAGCAAAAAGAGCCAACCAAGGGCCGAGGCACATAGCAGCCGCACACATGCCTCATCCTCCACAAGACAGAAGAGCAGGCACCAGACACATGCCGAACATGCCCCCACTAAAATGGTGGATACTCCACACAAACAGGCACATTCAAAAAAACGCAGGACCAAGGGTACATTAACCCATTCACCACCACCTGCAAAAAAACCACGCACACACAAGGGTGCCCCATCTAGTCAGACCATGCAGCATCCTCCACCTCCACACACCAAGCATACCCACAAATCCAAACACATAAGCAAGGGTAAGCGCATTGCAAAAACCACCACCCCACCCAGGTCACCCACCCCTCCACCTCCACCCTCTGGTTCCCCCAATTCCAGTACCTCACATTCCACATGCAGCTCCACATCTGATAGCTCAACAGGAACCCAGACATTAAGCCAGAGAAGCACACACACAACATCCCCCTCCCCCATAAGCCAAAGAAGCACACACGACTCCCCAGATACCCAACCATCAATTTCCTCAGAGGCAGGGGAGACCACACACCCATGTGGCAGACAACTACGGCGTGGCTCACTAACTGCCCGATTTTGCGATGCTCAAAGCATGGCGGTGGCAAATGCAGTTTGCGAGCATTATGATGCCCTATTTGGCCGCACCTCAAAAACAACCAATAAGCAGGCTAAGATGGAGATCTGGACTAATATTTGCAGGCAGGTCAATAGTGTGGGATCAGTCCGGAGAGATATTCAACAAATAAAAAGGAAATTTGGGGACCTGAAATACTACAGCAAAAAAAAAAATGGACATGCGCCGTCAGCAGAGGTAAAGGACAATTTTTAGTCACATTGTTAAAAGGATGTAACACTTATTAGGTGTAATTTAATCTTCCCCAGCCAACAGACAGGGGGTGGAGCAGAAGTAAAGGAAAAAGTAAAATGCATTTTTAGTCACATTGTTAAAAGGATGTAACACTTATTAGGTGTGATTTAATCTTCCCCAGCCAACAGACAGGGGGTGGCTTACCCACTAAAATTATCCTTACGCCCGCCGAGGAACATGTATATACATTCATACACCCGGCCAGCATCCAGGGACTGGCAGAGGCACAAGACACAGACCGGAATGTAAGGTCCCAAGGTGAGTCTGATTTTGCCATGACCTAGTACAAAAAGTTCAAGAAGGCAGTGTTATGCTAGCCAACACACTGTACTTGGCCATTTACCTAATCTTCCTATCTACATTCTAAGGACCAAGTCAACAGGACACACCAGGCCCCCAAACCCCTGCGTTAGCACCGAGGCCAAGGGCACACCAGGCTTCTACACCACAAACCCAAATTGTGGATTGCGATGAGGTAAGTCAATGGGCCTTGATGTGTACTTTTAACATTGATATTTGCGAGCTTTTGTGGACATAAATAAACTAAAAGGATGCTATATTTCTTTACAGACCACAGGAAGCCCACCCATCATCGACCATATACGAGATTTGGAGGAGGACACCCCACATATGTCACTAACCACTACTGCACCAGTGGCAGCAACGCAGGCAACCCCGGCACAGCCACCACATCCACAACCACCTTCGGAACCAGAACCAACCACCCGTCCCACTGCTCCTACCCAGTCTAGACGCCATATTTCCCAAAGAAGGCAACTTCAAATTTTGGAGGAAACATGGAGGCAGGAAAATATTGCCTTTGCTGCGACAACACAGCAATTCAATGAGACTGTGTGCACCCAACTCACAAACCTCAACGCCCAAGTAGAGGTATTAAACAGAAATATCTCTGCCCTAACCAGCCATATGGGTGAGATTAATCAAAGCCTGGCCCACATTGCAGCCAATTTGCAGGCACAACATCATTCCTCGTCACCATGCAACCCAACATACCACTAATTTGTGGGGAATACATTTTCTGTGCCCACGTGTAATTTTTCTTTTGGGCCCAAAAAAACAAATGACAAAACAAAATTTGTTTGAAAAAAAAAAAAAAATTGTGGTCTCTGAAAAAACACTAAACACTAGTTGTGCATGTATGGTTTGCGCGGTGCCACTTTGGGTGCAAGAAAAAGGAGGGGTGGGGAGGGCTGAAACTGAAGGTGGTGGAGTAGCCCACAAGCCATGATTAGGTTTAGGACCGTTGCAGGCGTCTATTGTAGTGCCCCCCCCCAGTCTCATCAAGACAACGGAACCTCATCTTCAAGAGAACAAAGCCTGGCTCCAACACAGAGCGAGTCCTCCTGGGGGCAGTATTGTAGCGCTCCTCTGCCTGTGAAGATCGGTGCAGGATGGGGGTCTTCATCCAGGGGACCAAAGGATAGGCAGAGTCTCCTGCCCTAAAACCCCCCAAAAAAATAATTAAAAAAAGGTGTGCATTGCAACAATAGAAAAGAGGGACAAATAGGTGAGCGGGGTAGGGTGGGAGGAAAGGACATTTGTAATGAGACTACATGCACATCCAACCTGTACTCTGATTAAAAAAGTCTGGGGAATACTACTTACATAAGAGGGCAAGAACATGACGCAATAGGGTACAATCACTTAACCCATTTAATTTGTAGATCAATAATTGGGCTCCAAATATACTACGAAAAAAGTTACCAAATAGTGTGTTACGGGAACAAACACAGTCAGAGAGGGTGGGCAACCAATACAAGTTTCAGACACATACCCAGTAGCCAGCCACCAAATAGATCGGCTGATTTGAATCGCTCATGTAGGCAGGAATTCCTAGGCAGGGAAAGCCAGAAAAACGACTCCCAAAAACCAAATCAGGGCCAGCCAGTGCCTGCACATTTATCCTATGTCCCATCTTCAAATGCCTGCACACAAACAATAAAATAAAAATTATGGAGACCCTGTAAAAAGGATCCCCCCAAAAAAACCATAAAAAATATCAAATACTCATGCCATCGATGTCCAAAGGCGTGCGGTGCAGCCTGGTTTTTGCCATACTCAGCAGGACAAGACCGCGGAGCTAGCGCCGCTGATGTGCTCCAACAGAGGACTGCATAATATTGCCCGAGTGCAAATACGGCTGCTCTGACTTGCCGTAAGTGAAGGCTCGGCGGCCCCGTTTTATTAGGGTGTTTTCAATCGGAAATCAAGGCTCTGCATCACTGAAAAAAACGGACCAATGAACGAGGCGTCCGTTTTCCCGGGAAACAGCCTCGTGCGAGCCGACAATCGGAAAGGTGGCTGAGCGCACACCTGAGCGCATAAGCGCACACTAAAATCAACGTAGCACCCTTTCCTGACCCGATCAAAGCCCAAAACCAACGGGAAAACGCACGGGGGAGCTGAACGGGGAGGCTCTGCATCAAGCCACATGTCCTGGTTAAGATGAAAAGCAGAGACCACCTTAGGAAGAAAGTCCGGTTTGAAGCGGAAAACCACTTTGTCCTGATGTCTCTCAAAATATGGAGCCTGAATTGACAAGGCTGCCAACTCCGAAACACGCCGAACCGAAGTGATGGCCACCAAAAAGGCAACCTTCTGAGTCAGAGTAGAAAGAGCAATATCCTGCAAAGGCTCAAAAGGAGGAGCCTGAAGAGCAGAGAGAACCAAATTCAAATCCCAAACAGGGAGCAAAGGCTTCCTAGGAGGCCGCAGATGCGAGACCCCCTGGAAGAAAGTCTTGACCAAAGGATGAAGCGCAAATGACTTTTGAAAAAAGACAGACAAGGCAGAAACCTGCCCCTTCAAAGTACTCAGCTGAAGACCAGAGTCCAGCCCCGACTGAAGACATTCCAAAATCCTAGAAACAGAAAAGACCCGACAGGGCAAAGATCTAGCCTCACACCAATCAATATAAGATCTCCACGTCCTATACTAGATGGCAGAAGAGGACCTCTTCCTGGCACTAATAAGAGTCTGAATAACAGAATCCGAAAGACCTTCCTCCCTTAAGATGGAGGTTTCAGCAGCCAGGCCGTCAAAGCCAGCGTTGGTAAATTGGGGTAACGCAGTTGACCCTGTGTAAGAAGATCCGGCCGAAGAGGCAGATCGAACTGATCCACTGCCAGACGAACATGGCATCCACCGCCAGAGCCAGAGGATCCTGAGAGAGCGACACAAACGTCGGAAGCTTGTAATTGTGACGAGAGGCAAACAGATCCACCTCCGGCGTCCCCCACCAGAGGCAAATCGACCGAAACACCTGGGGGTGAAGAGACCATTCCCCCCGGCGGGAAGACTGCTCAGAAAATCCGCCTCCGTGTTTTCCACTCCTGGAATGTACACTGCCGAGATGCAAGGGACATGAGTCTCTGCCCAAACTAGGATGAGAGACACCTCTCTGAGGGCACCCAGACTGCGAGTCCCTCCTTGGTGATTGATGTAAGCAACCGCCGTCCGATTGTCCGACCGAACCTGAACCGGCAAGCCCTGTAAATGCTGTGTCAAGTGAGACAGAACCAACCTGATGGCTCTCAACTCCAGAACGTTGATGGGCAAGTGGGCCTCCTGAGGACCCCAACGCCCCCGGAACCGAAGATCCTTCCAGAAACCTCCCCATCCTGACAAACTGGCGTCCGTGGTGACAGTTTCCCAAAGAGGCGTCAGAAAGGACCTGCCCCTCAAGAGATTATCCGAGACCATCCACCACTGTAGAGACTGCCGAACCCGGGGGGATATCCGGAAGGACCGATCCAACGACCGCAGTCGCCGGTCCCAAGACGCCAACAGATGAAGCTGAAGCGTCCGTGTGTGAAACTGAGCAAAGGGAACTGCCTCGAAAGAAGCTACCATCAACCCCACCAGTCTAATACCTAGCCGGATGGACGGGCAAGGATTGGAAAGAAGAAGCTGCGCCAATTCCTGAATCAAGAGAACCTTGGCCTGAGGTAGAAACACTCTGTGCTGGCAAGAATCCAAGGACATCCCCAGAAAAGGCACCACCCTGGCCGGAACAAGAGATGACTTGGGGTAGTTGATCACCCAACCGAACCTCTCCAGAGTGGATACCACCGTCCTGGTGTCCATTTCCGCTTGACTGAAGGAAGGAGCCATGATGAGAAGATCGTCCAAATAAGGCACAATGCGAATCCCCTGAGCTCTGAGAAGGGCCATCACGCCCGCCAACACCTTGGTGAACACTCTTGGAGCCGAGGTAAGGCCGAACGGAAGAGCCACAAACTGAAAATGCCGATCTTCCACCACAAAGCGAAGAAACCTTTGGTGAGCTGGAAAGATAGGAATATGAAGGTAGGCATCCTTGATGTCTATGGACGTCATGAAGTCCCCCTGCCGAAGAGAATTGACGGCAGAGCGCAGAGTTTCTATGCAAAACTTCCGGGGACGAATCAACACGTTGAGAAACTTCAGATCCAGGATGGGACGAACCGACCCGTCCTTCTTGGGCACTGTGAAGAGATTGGAATAATACCCGTGACCCACCTCCGAAGGCGGGACCGAGCAGATGACTGCCATTTCCAGAAGATTCCTCACTGCCGCCAGGAGCCCCTGCGCGGCCAAAGGATCTGAGGGAACACGAGACCTGAAAAATCTTGGAGGAGGTCGGGACTCGAACTCCAGCTTGTAACCGGCCGACACCACCTCCTGGATCCACCTGTCCGAGACCGCCTGGTCCCACACCCGGAAGAAGAGTCGCAACCGTCCCCCCACCCGCAAGGGTGAGGGCGCCCCCTCATTGCTGAGCGGGCTTGGCAGCTGGTTTGGGTTTGGCGCCCCAGGAGTGAACGGGACGGCCACGGCCTCTACCCCTGTTCCAGCTGGCACCCCTGGGAGCCGTAAAGCCCGCACCTCTGGCTCCCCGAAAGGAAGGATTGAAAGAGGCCGCCCCCCGAAAGGAACGACGAAATTTCTTGCGCTGAGGTAACTTACCTCCCTTGGAAACTGAATCCAATTTCTCACCAAACAGGCGCAAACCCAAAAAGGGAAGAGCCGTAAGCAACCTTTTGGAATTAAAATCAGCAGTCCATTGCCGCAACCACACCGACCGTCGGATAGCCACCAACAAAGCCGTGGCCCTGCCACACATCAACATGGCATCATCCTGAGCGGCAAGGACAAACGAAACGAAGGACTCGCAACGCTTGAGGGCAAGGAATTAATCACAAGTAGGATCAAGATCCACACATAAATCCCTGACAATGGACCTAACCGCCAATAACAAAAGTGCTGAAGCACAAACAGGCCTCAAAGCCGAACCCGCACAGGCAAAACCATGGGGGGCCAGCTGGTCAATCCGGCGATCCTCGCCATCCTTAAGAGTAGTCATGTCAGGAGAATGCAACACCGCCATGTTAGATAGTCCCAAAACTGGAGCATCAACCTCGGGAGGGAAAGACCAACGCTTCACCAAGTCCACCGGAAAAGGATACTTCCTATCCCAACTAGGCGGAACACCAACGAGACGCGTAGGCTGCTCCCATTCTTTAAGGACGACATTCTCGAAAATGTCGTTGACTGGGAAACTCCAAACGCGGCTTGGCCACATCAAACAACTCACCCTTTGGCGGAGGAACCGCCTCAGGTGGATCCAAATCCAAAACCTCAAACATTTGAGCCAATATGGAAGGGGTGTCCGACACAGTCCCCATGGCCTGGTCACCCTCAGCACCAAACAACTGCTGGACCTCAGGGTCGTCCAATTCCTCAATAAGCTCCCCCTCTTCAGCCAGGGGGCAGTCTGACCAATCCAATCCTCAACAGCCTCAGCATCTGAGTCCGGCGGAGGCGGGGACAAGTGTTTCCGCTTAGCCGGAGCCTTCTGAGCAACCACAGCGGAAAACATTTTCTCGAGGCTAGCCAACCGGGCGTATACCTCGGATTGCGAATCCCCACCCATGACAACGTCACACGGGGTCCGGAGCAGGCGAGGAGGAGAAGGAGATGACACGGGCGGCGAGGAGCCAGACACCGGGGTGCCGGACTGGCGCTCAATGTTCCGCTGCGCATATGGAATGTATATAATAACATCATCCCCCGGGAGCGGAGCCCCACAACCCCCACACAGCCTAGATTGCCCCGAAGGGCCATTTCCGGTATCTTTGGAAGCCTCCATATGGTGAAATTATGGTATTCGCAATTTTTTTTTTTTTTTTTTTTTTAATGGCCCTGAAGTGGGAGAATTTGCAGATTAAACAATATATGAATAAAATTGTAATGGACAACCCCACTAGCCAGGTAGCTAAGACCGGGAGAGCCCTTCAGCATGGGATCCCAGGATCTGAAACAGAAAAAGACAACAGTCACTCCAAGCACTAACAGATCAGCGCATGTCAATACAATAATAAAATCACAAAAAAAGGCAGGCATGAACCTGCACAGGGAGGAATATACAAGGCGTACATATATATATATATATATATATATATATATATATATGTATATAAATATGTAGAAGGCTATAAGTGCACCAGAACAAGGGACCCAGCAATATGTAGCTACCACTCAAGGGTCAAGCTGACAGCACCATTACAAACCCCCACCTCAAGGGGATTCTGACCCAAAAACCTCTAATGTCCCCAGCAAAACGAACCACCTTAAAAGGCAAGAAAAGCCGGCCTACCTTAAGAGCTGCAACCGGAATGGCGGCCAACACACCAGACACGAGGAGGCAGGGGGAAAAAGAAGGGCGGGCCCAACAAAGCGCGGCAGACGCTCAGGCCCCGCCCCCCTCCAATCAAGGCACAGCGCGGGCCGCGCATGACGCGGCCCCGCCCCCTCCTCCTCCGGAGAGCCGGACACCACAGCGGGCGCCAAAAGACATGGCGCCCGCATAACAGACAGCGAGCGGACACAGGCGGGCCAGCCCCGCCCCCCTCCACCTCCGGAGAGCTGTCCACCGCAGCGGGCGCCCAAATGACATGGCGCCCGCTCCACAGCCAGAGGGGCTCCACGGAGCCCCCCCCCACCACTAGCGAGCCGGACAGACGGGCGGGCCGGCGACACACACACACACCGCCCGGCCCCGTCCCACACCTCCCGCACCAAGCAGAGTGTAAAAAGCACTAACACAGCCATGCATGTAATAAAACATACCCAGGCACACAGACAAGCCCCCCCATCTAGCGCAGGGAGAAGGGACCAAGCGGGACACAGGGCAAGCCTAATAGGGACAACAGGGCGGGGCATCATAAATCCGGATCACCAGGCCGGATAACCGCATTGCCCCATAATATGGGGTCTAGCGGAGGAGCTAAGCTCCTAGGCACCTTAAGTGCCGTCTACCCTTGCCCGGCCGACAGCCTAAGCTGGGAGGCTATACACTTAATCAAGGGGCTAATAAACAAAAGGCCGGGCAGAAATAGACTAGAAGGGGGGGGGCGGGGTGTTACCCCGGCTACCTGCAAGCAGGAGACTTCATTCTTCTGTCTTGTCGCCATCTTGCAGAGAAGAACACTGGGGATTAAGTGGGAGGTCCCAGGTATGTATAGACCGGGAGGGGCTAGTTTTTCAAGACTTCTCTGCAACGTCGCCACCTAGAGGTGGGTATACCCAAGTGTAAATATTAATGTTTGAAGCGGGGTGTGTCACCATATGGAGGCATCTCAGGATAATGTGACCGGGGTCCCCTTGGGACAAGACCGGCTGTGCATCGCGTGTGGACAACCCCATGCTGACGCTGATAGGGCATGGGTCTGTGTACCCTGTGCTGAGCAAGCGCTGGCCGTGCATTCTGGCCGGCCAGTGGCTGCACCTCGCTTTACTTCGCCCACTTCCCCAGGCTTAAATCTCACTCCTGCTGAGTCGCACACAAGTGGAGATTCTCAGCCTGAATTGTCTCATAGATGGCCTACGGCTGAACAGATCATTGCGAGGTCTTTAGCGCGTAAGGGCCCTGGTAAGAAGCGGCACTTGACGCCTAATGTTACTGTTTTCCCTATGGGATCTGAGGAGTTTATGACTCTGTGTGGCTATACCTCTTCTGATGAAGGAGAGCTCTTTTCTGACTCAGGTTCATCTGTTGAGAATCCGACTGGTCATGAACTCTCTGGCCCTGACCCCTGGGTCCAGGATGACACTGACAGATTGTTGATCCAGATCTTTGAGGTTCTGCCTATCTCTCCCCCTGGTGAGGCTCCCAGGCAAAGAGGGGAGTGTTTCCATACAGCAACATCACGTTTGGAATTCCTGGAGCAGGTACATTTCCATACCCTTGTGCTCAAGGAATGGGAGTGCCCCAGTAAACTGCCCGGGGTCTCAGGGGATTGGGATGAGAAGTATCCTTTCCCCCCTGAGGTGGTTAAATGTTGGTCATTTCCCCAGGAAGTGGATGCCCCGATCATAGGGCTACCTAACCCCCCTTTTATTACTATCCCAGCTTATACTATCATTTGGGATGCTGTGGACCGGCGCATTGACCTGCTGGCATCCCACGCCTTTGCATGTGCGGGGACGGCGCTGCGCCCGGTCTGTGCCTCTGCCATTACTGCCGTGGCCGCTAGAACCCTCATCAGAAAGATGCCTAATCGTCCCCCTGATGATCTCCCTTGGGATGTGTTTAATGCACTCTCCAGTTGTGAGGTGTTTGTAAAATTTATCCTATTAGCATTGGATAACACCATCAGAATGTGTGCAAGAACTTCTGCCCTTGTGGTGGCTATACGTTGCTTGATCTGGCTGCGACAGTGGGGTGCTGACGATGCTGCAAAGAAGGCTCTTACCGGGATGCCTTTTAAAGGGCGACGTCTGTTTGGGGCCCGTCTAGATCTGTTTGGTAAGAAGGGTAAGTTACCCCAACGCAGGCGGCTGTCTCGGCCCCTTTGGGGCCAGGGCACCCCTTCTACCCCTGCCCTTCGCGGGGGCTCGCGCAGATTCCTGTCCCAGGAGCAGCAGACAACGTCCTGGCTCCTCCGGGGGGGCTAAGCCCAAATCTTCCCCCAAGTCCCCTCAAGCATGATGGGGCGCCCTCGCCCGTCTGGGTGAGGGGACGGCTGCGGCACCTTGCTCATGTCAGGAGGCATCACGCCTCAGACTGGTGGGTTCAGGAGGTAGTGTCCTCCGGCTACTAGATAGAGTTTGCTGTGCGGCCTCCCCCAAGATTATCAGGTCCCGGGTACTCCTGGTCCCTGCCTCTGTTCAGGTGCTGGTGCAGGCCATGCAAGGGTCTGGGGTCTCTTGCAGATTGCCCTTAACAGGCAGAGGCAGGGGCTGCTACACCAACCTTTCCACAGTTCCCCAAAATACAATTCTGTGAAATACTCACCTGTAGAATTGGTATTATACGCATACAGTACGTCCTGCTCCAATATAATACTTACACGTGGGTAATCCTCCGCCAGAGGGCGCTGTTCACTGCAGACATGCAAAAACAGGCTCCTCCCGGGCCCTTCATATACCCAGGGACCTCCCACAAATCCCCAGTATTGAAAAGCAGTGAGAAAAGAAGCCGGGAGAAACCAGCCACCAAACTGGTAACAATAATAATGATAACAATCACCATACAGGGGATCCAGAAAATGTAAAACCAGGGTGGGGTGGAGCAGGACGTACTGTATGCGTATAATACCAATTCTACAGGTGAGTATTTCACAGAATTGTATTATTCTAAGCATACAGTACGTCCTGCTCCAATATAATACTTACACGTGGGACATCCAATAGCAGTGTCCATAAAGTAGGGTGGGATCCCCAACAAAAAGGCACAGCAGACAATAAAGGCGCTGTCACCTGCAAACCTTGCTACCAAGTACGACATGAGCAAGGCTCTAACAATCTAACGTCAAAGGGGTGAATGAATCAGCTGTCAAGCCCTCAGACAAGAGTCTGTAGATTGGGACGACATAAGAAGGAGCCTGACAAGGGCAGAACCGCACTCCTGAGAGAGCGTACAGGTCCGCTGACCTCAGCAGAAGCATCTGCGAACCACAGTTCACTAGGCCACCCAGGGGCCATCAATCTCACGGGTCTCTTTATCAGCACCACCGTGCGCAGAACCCCCCATAGCAGAGTGAATGAAGAGAAGACACATAAAATAGAAAGTCTATACATAAATTTACTAAGCCCCCATGACCAGAGTCAGAATATTCTGGGGCAGTAAAAACAAGGGCAGAGCTCCTGTGATATTAGCGAGACCCAACAGAGCCACCCTAGTTGGCTCTCAGAGGGGCACCAGGATAGCACAACCTGCCACTGAAAGACATTCATTGGAGCGAATACCACTGAGGAGCAGGGGACGTAGACCCCCACCCAGATCAGGATCAGGAACCTTTCCAGGAGAATCATCCCACTTCAAGCTCCAGACCAATAATAAAACAGGCCATGGTCTTCCAACAGGCCAAGAGTCCCCAAATAGACAGATCCTGAAGAGGAGAAGTCCAGCCGTATAGAGTCAACTGAAGGCTCATTGTTTTAACAAAGCCAGTAGGTAAGATGGACCCTCTAAGGGGCCCTACCTAGGAACCACGGGGGGTATTGGAAGAAATTTCCCCCCCCCGCCAACCTGCGCGACTTGGTACCCAAGGTGACCATTCACAGGAAGATGCAAGCAAAGAAGGGGGTGCCCCCTGACAGGGTACTAGAATATAATCAGCTCAAGAGGAACCACCGTACCAAAGGGGAATGAGCACAGACCTAGCTCCCGGGGTGCTGGAACCCCATCTAGGATCAATAACCTACTGTGCCGAAGAGCCCAAAGGCTCTGTATATAAGGGACATCATCTGATACGCCACCAACGGCCCACCAGCTGCAATCCTGCCTGGTGAAAGTAAGATGTCAGCAAAAGGGGGACAGAGCCCCCGTAACCAGGAGTCCACATGTTGCCAAGGAAGAAGGCTCAAGCCTGAACCGAATCCAAGGAATGGAGATAGCGGATAAGGGACCATGAGGGATTGAGGTGACTGAGCACCCATCCAGTAACTCCCAGGGGACACCGCCGGCCGACTAACCCACTCGGCCTGACGTAGAGATTGGGGAGTAAGGAAAGACGACCCGGTAGGTCCTAGTGCGGACGCCCCACAGGCATGTCCAAGACATCACCCCCATCTGCGCCATGGCGAGTAGCCTGGGGGCGGAAGAGAGGCCAAAAACAAGGCCCCAATCCGCAGGGTTGGTCCTGCAACACTGACTAGTAACGGTCTTGGTGTCCAGAAGACACAGGGGGAACTAACAGGATCTAGAATGCCACAGGAGGCCGGAAGCCCCCCTTGCACGGGGCGCCTGTGCCCCAAGACAGAGATATCATACAGGGACTACCTGTGAGTGTAGAATTGCCAAGCCTACCATAGGCCAGCATGGCCCAGACTGCCTCATCATTTTGAGGGAAAGAGAAAGGTTAACATAGAGGCCATTGCCCCATTCTGTTAAGGGCAACCTGCAAGTAAGCCCAGACCCTGCAGGCCGAGTACGGCCTGCACCAACTCCTGAGGGGAAAACAGGGGCTAGAAGCACCCTGACAACCTCCGAGAGGGACCGCCCAGCAAATTATATCCTGTGTCCAGGGGAACTACCTCCTGGAACCACCAGAAGGAGAAGACATGCTCCCAGATAGGAGCCAGGTGCTGTGGCAGTCCCGCCCAGAAGGGCGAGGGCGTCCCTTCATGCTTGGCAGATTTGGACTTAGCCCAGCCAGAGGGCCCAGGGCGTTGCCTGCCCACCCCGTGGTGGAAATCCACTCTGAAAAGTTGGAAGCACACCTCAGGTTCGTGTTTGACACTAACGTAGGGAGGGGGAGGGGTGTCCCTGCCCCGAGGAGGCCGAGACGGCCTTCTGCATAGGGGTGCCTTACCCTTTTTTCCAAATAGACGCCGTCCTCTGAAAGGAAGGCCAGTGAGAGCCTTTTTTCGTATCATCGTCAGCACAACCCTGTCGCAGCCAGACCAGGCGGCGAATAGCTACCACAAGGGCAGAGGTTCTAGCACACATCTTAATGGTGTCATCCAGCGCTGAGAGGATAAACCTCACAAACACATCACAGTCTGAGAGCGCATTAAATACCTCTCAGGGGAGGTCCTCAGGTCGGTGATCAAGTAGTTTTCTAATGAGAGTCCTGGTGCAACCACAGTGATGGCCGCGGCACAGACCGGGCGCAGAGCCGTCCCTGCACACGAAAAGGCGTGGGAAGCCAGTCTTTCAATGCGCCGGTCCTCAGCATCCCGAAGGGTACGATAATGAGGGGCAGTCATGAAGGGGGGGGTTAGTAACCCCTATAATTGGTGCATCCACCACGGGAGGTGTTGACCAAAAGTTAACCTCATCGGGGGAAAAGGGTACTTCCAATCCCAGACCCCTGGAACCCCTTTAAGTTTACAAGGCGATTCCCATTCTTTGGATATAAGAGCCTGGAAATGCTCCTGTTCCAGAAATTCCAAGCGCGGTGTCGCTGTGTGGAAACTCTCCCTCTTAGGCTTGGGAGCCTCTCCAGGAGGAGAGATTGACAAAACCTCAAAGATCTTTATAAGTAGTTCATCAGTGTCACACAGGCCCCAAGAACCGGGGCCAGAATCATCACGGCTCCAGGGCATCCCATCCGAGGAGCCCGAATCGGAGAATAGCTCACCTTCATCAGAAGGATCCAGGTCCTGCATAGCAGCAGATTCATCCGTATCATTAGGAACCGGAGAGCCAGGAGGCGTCAGGGACCGCTTCTTTCCAGGGCCCATACGCTCCGCCAAACTAGATAGCACCTGCTCAGCCATAGGCAGCCTGCGCAGCACGACTTGCTGGTCATCCCCGCTCGAGTCAGACTCATCCGGAGTGAGTACGGAGTCAGCAGAGAAATCTGGGGATTTGTGGGAGGTCCCTGGGTATATGAAGGGCCGGGAGGAGCCTGTTTTTGCATGTCTGCAGTGAACAGCGCCCTCTGGCAGAGGATTACCCACGTGTAAGTATTATATTGGAGCAGGACATACTGTATGCTTAGAATAAAGGATGGGTCAGTCTGGCCCATTCTGGATTCACAGATTTTCAGCAATTCGTCAATTACAGGCGGTTTCTGCATGGAAACACTGCGCTCGGCCATCAGCTCCTTGCGCGTCGGGGGCTTCTTGCTGTCTGTGGAGCTCAATGATGCTTATTTTTACTTCCCTGTGTCTTCTGGACACCAAGGTTCTTCAGATTCGCGTTGGTTGACCAACACTGATAATTTGATAATTGTGGCCTTGTCATCTGGCCTCTCTTCAGCTCCCAGAGTGCTCACCAAGGTGCTGACGGGGGTGAGGTCTCTGATGAGACCAAGGGGCGTCCGATTGATGACCTACCTGGACGTCCTCATCACTTCCCAGTCTCTACGTCAGGCTACGTTCGATACTCGGCTGGGGGTGTCCATTTGGGAGTCATTTGGAGGGGTGATCAAACACCCCAAGTCCTCATTGTCCCCTTCATTGGTAACTCCATTCCTATGAATGAATCTGATACAGTTCAAGCAAGGATCTTCCTTCCTCAGCAATAAAGTGGACAATCTGGTTGCATGGGCTCAGACCCTCATAGCTGTCCCCGTCCCTCCACCAGGCAGGGGATGCAGCTGGTGGGCCTGTTGGTGGCGTGCTCCGAAGAGGCCCCTTATGGTCAGTCCCCCTTGGGGCCTTCTGCAACTTCTCCTATTGATCCTACGGGACAAGGACCCAGCATCCCTGGAGCAGGGTATGTGTGCCTTCCTCCCTGGTGAGGAGGTCCCTCTTGTAGTGGATGAACTCAAGGAACCTGTCTGGGGGCAGTCCCTTCTTGCCCCTTCCTGGGAGACGGTCACCATGGATGCCAATCTATCAGGTTGGGGGGGGGGGTCTTCTTCTGGAAGTCCCTACGGTTCCAGGGGAGGTGGGGCCCTTAAGAGGCCCATACACCTATCAATGTTTGCAACTGTGAGCGTTCAAGTTAGTTCTAACTCGCTTGACTACTCCTCTTCAGGGCCTGCCTGTTCAGGGGGCGCTAGGTCTATCTGACGGCTTTGGCCTACATTAATAATCAGGGAGGGACCAGAGCAGGAGGGTCCTCCAGGAAGTGTCTCTGATCCTTATCTGGGTGGAGGACAATGTTCCCTGCATATCAGCGGTATACGCTCCGGTGAGGGTCCCTCTGCAACAGGGTGTGCCAATCCCTGTGTCTCTATGGGGAACAACCGGTTTTGGTTCTGTTTGTGTCCCGTCACGTTCACAAGTTCTCGGCCTTGTTTCCCTGTCTCAGGATCTTCTGGCCGTGGCCATGGATGTCTTAGTAACGTCATGGCAGGACATTCTGTTCTGTATGTCTTTTCTCCATTCCCCCTGCTAGGCAGGGTCCTGCGCAGTATTGCTCTGGAAAGGGTGCCAGTGATTCTGGTGGCCCTCAGGTGGCCAAGAAGAGTGTGATTCGCAGACATGGTGCAGAGGGCAGTAGCTCGGTACGTTCTGCCAGGAGTGCCAGATCTGCTCACTCAGGGCCCCTTTACTTCATTCCAATCTGCAGTCTCTGGCTTGACGGTCTGGCTGCTGAAGCACCCTTCTTGAGGGGGACAGGCTTATCTGCTTCGGTGTTTGAGACTATGGGAAGATTAGAAGCAAACTTCTTCCATCTATTTAGGGTATGGTGTACCTATATTGATTGGTGTGAGTCTAGGTCTCTTCCCTGTCGGGTGTTCTCTGTCCCCAGGGTTCTAGAGTTATTACAGCATGGATTGGAGTCGGGTCTCCAACTCAGTACTCTGAAGGGTCAGGTCTCTGCCCTGTCCGTCTTCTTTCAGAAGTCTTTTGCTCAGTTTTCTTGGTTAAGACTTTCTTTCAGGGGGTTACTCATGTGCGTCCCTCACGTAGTACTATGGTCCCTGTTGGGATTTGAACCTGGTTTTGTCTGCCTTGCAGGGTGTTCCCTTGGACCTATTCAGGATGCTGTTATGGCTGTACTTACCCTCAAGGTTGTCTTTCTGGTGGCTATTACTTCGGTCAGACATGTGTCTGAGTTGGCGGCTCTGTCTATCTAGCCCCCATTCTTTGAGAGACACCAGGATAAGGTGGTGTTCCGCTTTAAGCCGGACTCTCTGCCTAAGGTGGTGTCTTCTGTTCATTTGATTCAAGATATTGTTATTCCTTCTTTGTGCCCTATTCCTAGCAACGCTGAGGAAAGGGTTCTGTATTCCTTGGACAGGTGTTGGAAGTATTCCTTGGTAGTCACTGTGTCCTTTAGGAGAACTGATGCTCCTTTGGGCCTACGGCCTCTCCATCCTGAATGCGCCCGATCTCGTCTGATCTCGGGGGCTAAGCGTCGTTGGGCCTGGTCATTACTTGGATGGTATGGTTCTTTCTGGTCCTAGGAAAGGTTTTTGGCTTCTGCCAAGTCTACTATTAGTGAAGGGATTCGTCAGGCTGTGATTCAGGCCTATTCTGCTAAGGGGAAGAGTTCTCTCTTCCGCCTTACTGCTCATTCTACTTGTGCTATTGGTGCCTCTTGGGCCTTTCAGCACCAGGCTGCTGTTGAACAAGTTTGCAAGGCCGCTACTTGGTCTTCTGTTCATACCTTTTCAAGGTTTTACAAGGTTGATGTTAAGGCCTCAGCTGATGCTGTTTTTGGCCGCAAGGTTTTGCAGGCGGCAGTGGTTTAAACTGTCTGCTGTTACCTTTTGTTGGGGATCCCACCCTACTTATGGACACTGCTATTGGATGTCCCAAGTGTAAGTACTATATCTGGAGCAGGACGTACTGTATACTAAGAATAATACAATTCTGTGAAGTACTCACCTGTAGAATTTATATTATAAGTATACAGTACGTCCTGCTCCACCCCACCCTGTTTTTTTTACATTATTCTGGATCCCCTGTATGGTGATTGTTATCATTCTTGTAGTTACCAGTTGGTGGTTAAATTCTCCCGGCTTCTTGTTCACTGCTTTTCAATGCTGGGGATTTGTGGGAGGTCCCTGGGTATTTGAGGGGCCGGGAGGAGCCTGTTTTGCATGTCTCTGCAGTGCAGCACCATCTGGCGGAGGATAACCCAAGTGTAAGTACTATATCTGGAGCAGGACGTACTGTATACTTATAATATCAATTCTACAGGTGAGTATTTCACAGAATTGTATTTTCTCCCCCCGAGGTGGCTCCTCCGCTGAAGGGGGAGTTCTTTGAGGTGACCAAGCCATGCTTGGAATTTCCTTATCAAAAGCATTTTGATGGTATCATTCTTAAGGAATGGGAGAGGCCGACTCGGCTTCCGGGTGTCCCTCTGGGTTGGGACAAAAAATATCCCTTTCCGGTGGACGCGGTGAAGCACTGGTCGTCCCCCCCCCCCCCCCCCCCCCCGAGGTGGATGCTCCTGTTTTGGGGTTGTCCAGCTCCTCAATCCTGCATTCTCCGGAGTGCACTACTCTCAAGGATGGTGAGGATAAACGCATTGACCAGATGGCTTGTCATGGTTTTGCCAGTGTTGGGTCGGCCTTGCGGCCGGTTTGTGCTTCAGCGCTTTTATTGGTAGCTGACAGGTTGGTGGTTAGAGGACTGTTGACCTCTTCCGGGCTTGACCTGGCTAGTGAGGAGTTTGCTGCCCTTAAGCCATGTGAGTTATTTTTGTCCTTTGTGCTGACCGCCTTGGACGACACATTGGTGATGTATGGCAGAGCTTCGGCCTTGCTTGTGGCTATCCGGCGGTTGGTTTGGTTACGCCAGTGGGCGGCTGATTTTGTGTCCAAAAAGTCGCTTACGGTCCTTCCCTTTGTGGGGTTGCAGCTCTTTGGAGAGAAATTGGATTCGGTGGCGAAGGGAGGTAAGTTACCCCAGCGTAAGAAGCAGCGTCGCCCCTTTCGGGGGGCGGCTTCCTTCACTCAGTCCTTTCGTGGGGCTAGAATTGGTAGAGGTTCGGCTTTCCCCTCATCCAGAGGTGATTCCTGGTCCAGGGGTAGTGGCCGGGCCCGGGCCGGGCCCGTCCACCGGTGGGGGACTCCGGAGGTGGACCTCTTTGACTCTCGTCACAATCACAAGCTCCCGGCATTTGTGTCTCTCTCACGGGATCCGCTGGCTCTGGCAGCGGATGCCATGTCTCTGAACTGGAGGGATCTGGGGTTTCTGTACCTGTTCCCTCCGTTTCCCATGGTGGGCAAAGTGGTGCGCAAGCTGGCCCTAGAGGGCGCGTCGGCAATCCTGGTGGCTCCAAGGTGGCCAAGGCAGGTTTGGTTCGCAGACGTGGTAAGGTTGGCAGAGGATCAGTTAGACCTGCCCCTTCTGCCGGATCTGCTCACTCGGGGTCCACTGCCCTACCCCAATTTACCAACGCTGGCTTTGACGGCGTGGCTGCTGAAACCTCCATCTTGAAGGAGGAAGGTCTTTCTGATGCTGTCATTCAGACTCTGGTTAGGGCTAGAAAGAAGTCTTCCTCTGCCATCTAATATAGGACTTGGAGGTCTTATATTGATTGGTGTGAGGTCCGGGCCTTGCCTTGCAGGGCGTTTTCTATCCCTAGGGTTTTGGAATTTCTGCAACATGGCCTGGACCAAGGTTTGCAGCTTAGTACGCTGAAAGGGCATGTTTCTGCCCTGGCGGTTTTCTTTCAAAAGTCTTTTGCTCTTCATCCTCTGGTTAAGACTTTTTTTCCAGGGGGTTACGCATGTGCGGCCTCCTAGGAAGCCCTTGCTCCCAGTTTGGGATTTGAATTTGGTTCTTTCGGCCTTGCAGGGTCCTCCTTTTGAACCTTTGCAGGATATTGCACTTTCTGCGCTTACTCAGAAGGTTGTTTTTCTGGTTGCCATCACTTCTGTTCGGCGTGTATCGGAGTTGGCGGCTTTGTCCATTAAGGCCCCTTACTTTGAGAGGCATCAGGACAAGGTTGTTTTCCGCTTCAAGCCAGATTTCCTTCCTAAGGTGGTCTCTGCTTTTCATCTTAATCAGGACATTGTTCTACCCTCCTTGTGTCCTAAGCCTAGCAATGACAAGGAGAGGGTTTTGCATTCTTTGGATGTGGTTCGCTGTGTGAAGTACTATTTGGTGGCTACTTCCTCTTTTCGTAGGACTGATGCCCTTTTTGTGGTGCCCTCTGGGCCTAGGAAAGGTTTGGCTCCCGCCAAGTCTTCCATTAGTAAATGGATTCGACAGGCCATTGTTGGGGCCTATTCTGCTAAGGGGAAGAGTCCCCCTTTTCGTGTTACTGCTCATTCTACTCGTGCTGTTGGGGTCGTCCTGGGCTTTCCAGCACCAGGCCTCTGTTGAGCAAGTTTGTAAGGCTGCTACTTGGTCCTCGGTTCACACTTTTTCAAAGTTTTACAAGGTTGATGTGCGGGCCTCAGCGGATGCTGTTTTTGGCCGCAAGGTTCTGCAAGCTGCAGTGGTTTAAGTTTGTGCCTTGTTGCCTTGTGAGGGGAATAGGTCAAATATTATATTGCACCTTATCGCTGATGTCGGCAGTCCCCTTTAAGAAACCCCACATATCAAGAGCTAGAGATTCCCTTTTTTATTTAAGATCTCCCTTCAGGAAGGAATAATTAGCAGGTATATGTGAACAGCTCAGCTCACAGACCGCCTGCTGGTCGTGTCACACCTTGGGCTGCAAAGCTGCCGGGCGGTCTGGAAGCTCAGTGGACCTCCTGCTGTGAGTTTGTCATAAGCAGAATTTAATAGACAGATTCCCGGCACCGATAGAATTTGGATCATATCTCGGCATCCATGTATCCTAGCGCCAAACTGGTTACAGAATCAGAACCGGCTCCCAAAACCGCATCAAGGTATAGTAAATTGCGGTCATAGAAACACAGCAAAAGCCTGTAAAAGCAAAATAAAAAAAAACAGATTCCAGGACTCATTGCGAGCGCGGCGTCCAGCCCGAGAGTTTGGTACCGCTTACAAGGCCAGGCAACCCCCCTGCTCCGAGTTATAGCCTCTAAAGGGTTTTAGGGCAAAATCCCACTCTAAAAAATGGGAGGTAACATCCCCTCCCACAATGGGGAGGGGAGGTGGAGAGCCTGGCAGCATAAATAGGATGGTCAAAAACCAGGGGTCACTCAACGGGAAGGGGGTTATGCAGCCGGCGTACCCAGGGGTGTCCATCACCATAACCATCATCATAAGCTCTTGACACACCCCCTTGTGGGAGCTTCTCTCATCACGACTGCATGCCAAGGTAACTTATGCTTATTGTTTCTCTGTGTAACTCACTCTGTTCTGTAACCATCTCAAGAATAGCATATTTTGTTTAGCACCTGTAACATTTCATATTACTTCATAGTTAAATGCTTGTTAACTCTGCCTAGTGTGCTCATAGCAATTAAAACGTATATTTAATTTGAGCGGTCTGCTTAGCCTTAAACCAAGAATCGGTGTGTCCGAAGGCTGTGAGCCGGGTAGCCCTGATAGGAGAGGGATCGGACAAAGGGTTTTTGGGAACGCGATCGGTGTGCACGGAGGTCCCTGGTTGTAGTCGGACCTCGTGACGCCCCGGTTCCCTGACACCTTGTTTTTTGGATCCCCGCCCTTTATGTCCCACATGTAATGAATGTCTTGAAGCGGGGTGTGTGACATACTTAGAATAATACCATTTTGTGAATACTCACCTGTAAAATGGGTATTATAAGTATGTCACACACCCCGCTTCACCCTGCCCTTTGGTATTATGGATCCTTTATATGGTGAACCTTTGTTAGTTTTAATTGGCTTTCCTGGTCCCTTTACCTTACTGCTATCTTTATACTGGGGAATGAGTGGGAGGTCCCAGGTATTTATGGACCGGGAGGGTCTTACTTTTTTTATTGACATCTTATAATACCCATTTTACAGGTGAGTATTCACAAAATGGTATTATTATAATGTATTAATAGAGGCCTGGAATCACGGGATAGGTGAGTAATATCACCTCTTTGCAAGCCACTGGTGCGCCCTCACCTGGAATATGCCGTCCAGTTCTGGGTTTCCGTTCATAGAAAGGACGCTCTGACTATGGAAAGGGAGCAGAGGAGCCACCAAACTAATGAGAGGAATGAAGGATCTTAGTTATGAGGAAAGATTACGGGAATTAATCTGGAGAGGAGATGACTGAGGGGGGACATGGGTAACTTGTATAAATATATAAATGGCCAATACAGAAATATGGGGAAACACTATTTCAGGTAAAATAATAAGGGGGTGCGCTCCCTCCGAATGGAAAAAAAGAAACTCAGTCTCTGAAGGCCACAATAATTTTTTTACCATAAGAACTATAAGTCTGTGTAATATCCTCCCACAGAAGCTTCTTATAGGGCTTGGCTACCCGCTTCCCCTTCCACACCTCCGGTGATGCACAAGGGCTTGGCTACCTGCTTCCCCTTCCACACCACCTGTGATACCCAAGGGCTTGGCTACCCACTTCCCCTTCCACACCTCCTGTGATGCCCAAGGGCTTGGATACCCACTTCCCCTTCCACACCTCCGGTGATACACAAGGGCTTGGCTACCCACTTCCCCCTTCCCCTTCCACGCCTCCTGTGATGTCCAAGGGCTTGACTACCCGCTTCCCCTTCCACACCTCCTGTGATGCCCAAGGGCTTGGCTACCCACTTCCCCTTCCACACCTCCTGTGATGCCCAAGGGCTTGGCTACCCGCTTCCCCTTCCACACCTCCTGTGATGCCCAAGGGCTTGGCTACCCGCTTCCCCTTCCACGCCTCCTGTGATGCCCAAGGGCTTGGCTACTCACTTCCCCTTCCACACCTCCTGTGATGCCCAAAGGCTTGGCTACCCGCTTCCCCTTCCACACCTCCGGTGATGCCCAAGGGCTTGGCTACCCGCTTCCCCTTCCACACCTCCTGTGATGCCCAAGGGCTTGGCTACCCACTTCCCCTTCCACACCTCCTGTGATGCCCAAGGGCTTGGCTAACCGCTTCCCCTTCCACATCTCCTGTGATACCCAAGGGCTTGGCTACTCACTTCCCCTTCCACACCTCCTGTGCTGCCCAAGGGCTTGGCTACCCACTTCCCCTTCTATGCCTCCTGTGATGCCCAAGGGCTTGGCTACCAGCTTCCCCTTCCACACCTCCTGTGATGCCCAAGGGCTTGGCTACCCGCTTCCCCTTCCACACCTCCTGTGATGCCCAAGGGCTTGGCTACCTGCTTCCCCTTCTACACCTCCTGTGGGGCCCAAGGGCTTGGCTACCCACTTCCCCTTCCACACTCCCTGTGATGCCCAAGGGCTTGGCTACCCGCTTCCCCTTCCACACCTCCTGTGCTTCCCCTTCCATGCCTCCTGTGATGCCCAAGGGCTTGGCTACCCACTTCCCCTTCCACACCTCCTGTGATGCCCAAGGGCTTGGCTACCCGCTTCCCCTTCCACACTTCCTGTGATGCCCAAGGGCTTGGCTACCCGCTTCCCCTTTCACACCTCCTGTGCTGCCCAAGGGCTTGGCTACCTGCTTCCCCTTCCACACCTCCTGTGATGCCCAAGGGCTTGGCTACCCGCTTCCCCTTCACCTCCGGTGATGCCCAAGGGCTTGGATACCCACTTCCCCTTCCACACCTCCGGTGATACACAAGGGCTTGGCTACCCACTTCCCCTTTCACACCTCCTGTGATGACCAAGGGCTTGGCTACCCGCTTCCCCTTCCACACCACCGGTGATGCCCAAGGGCTTGGCTACCCACTTCCCCTTCCACACCTCCTGTGATGCCCAAGGGCTTGGCTACCCGCTTCCCCTTCCACACCTCCAGTGATGCCCAAGGGCTTGGCTACCCACTTCCCCTTCCACACCTCCTGTGATGCCCAAGGGCTTGGCTACCCACTTCCCCTTCCACACCTCCTGTGATGCCCGAGGGCTTGGCTACCCGCTTCCCCTTCCACGCCTCCTGTGATGCCCAAGGGCTTGGCTACTCACTTCCCCTTCCATGCCTCCTGTGATGCCCAAGGGCTTGGCTACCTGCTTCCCCTTCCACACCTCCTGTGGGGCCCAAGGGCTTAGCTACCCACTTCCCCATCCACACTTCCTGTGATGCCCAAGGGCTTGGCTACCCGCTTCCCCTTCCACACCTCCTGTGCTGCCCAAGGGCTTGGCTACCTGCTTCCCCTTCCATGCCTCCTGTGATGCCCAGGGGCTTAGCTACCCACTTCCCCTTCCACACCTCCTGTGATGCCCAAGGGCTTGGCTACCCACTTCCCTTTCCACGCCTCCTGTGATGCCCAAGGGCTTGGCTACTCACTTCCCCTTCCATGCCTCCTGTGATGCCCAAGGGCTTGGCTACCCGCTTCCCCTTCCACACTTCCTGTGGAGCCTGTCATTATCGGGAAGGGGGGGGGTACAAGGGGCAGTAAGGTTTGTCAGTAGCAGCGAAGGGCATAGTGATCAGTATGGGGTGTCAGTAGCAGTGGGGGGTACAGAGGTCATTATGGGGTTTTCGAAAGCAGTGGGGAGCACAGGGGTCAGTATGGGGTGTCAGTAGCAGTGGGGGGTACAGAGGTCAGTATGGGGTGTCGAAAGCAGTGGGGGGCACAGTGGTCAGTATGGGGTGTCAGTAGCAGTGGGGAGCACAGGAGTCAGTATGGGGTGTCAGTAGCAGTGAGGGACACAGGGGTCAGTAGCAGTGGGGGGCACAGGTGTCAGTATGGGGTGTCAGTCAGCAGTGGGGGGGGGGCAGGGGTCAGTATGCGGTGTCAGTAGCAGTGGGAGGGCACAGGGGTCAGTATGGGGTGTCAGTAGCAGGTGGGGGGGCATAGGGGTCCGTATGGGGTGTCAGTAGCAGTGGGGGGCATAGGGGTCCTTATGGTGTGTCAGTAGCAGTGGGAGGGTACAGGGGTCAATATGGGGTGTCAGTAGCAGTGGGGGGCACAGGGGTCAGTATGGGGTGTCAGTAGCAGTGGGGGGCACAGGGGTCAGTATGGGGTGTCAGTAGCAGTGGGGGGCACAGGGGTCAGTATGGGGTGTCAGTAGCAGTGGGGGGCACAGGGGTCAGTATGGGGTGTCATTAGCAGTGGAGGGCACAGGGGTCAGTCAGAAGTGGGGGGGGGGCATAGGGGTCCGTATGGGGTGTCAGTAGCAGTGGGGGGCACAGGGGTCAGTATGGGGTGTCAGTAGCAGTGGGGGGCACAGGGGTCAGTATGGGGTTTCAGTAGCAGGTGTCAGTAGCAGTGAGGGGCACAGGGGTAAGCATGGGGTGTCAGTAGCAATGAGAGGACACAGGGGTCAGTATGGGGTGTCAGTAGCAGTGGGGGGCACAGGGGTCAGTATGGGGTGTCAGTAGCAGTGGGGGGCACAGGAGTCAGTATGGGGTGTCAGTAGCAGTGGGGGGCACAGGGGTCAGTATGGTGTGTCAGTAGCAGTGGGGGGCACAGGGGTCAGTATGGGGTGTCAGTAGCAGTGGGGGGCACAGGGGTCAGTATGGGGTGTCAGTAGCAGTGGGGGGCACAGGGGTCAGTATGGGGTGTCAGTAGCAGAGGGGGGGCACAGGAGTCAATATGGGGTGTCAGGAGCAGTGGGGGGCACAGTGGTCAGTATGGGGTGTCAGTAGCAGTGGGGGGCACAGGGGTCAATATGGGGTATCAGAAGCAGTGGGGGGGCAAAGGGGTCAGTATGGGGTGTCAGTAGCAGTGGGGGGCACAGTGGTCAGTATGGGGTGTCAGTAGCAGTGGGGGGCACAGGGGTCAGTATGGGGTGTCAGTAGCAGTGGGGGGCACAGGGGTCAATATGGAGTGTCAGTAGCAGTGGGGGGCACAGGGGTCAGTATGGGGTGTCAGTAGCAGTGGGGTGCACAGGGGCCCTTATGGGGTGTCAGTAGCAGTGGGGGGCACAGGGGTCAGTATGGGGTGTCAGTAGCAGTGGGGGGCACAGGGGTCAGTATGGGGTGTCATCAGCAGTGGGGGGCACAAGGGTCAGTATGGGGTGTCAGTAGCAGTGGCAGGGCACAGGGGTCAATATGGGGTGTCAGTAGCAGTGGGGGGCACAAGAGTCAGTATGGGGTGTCAGTAGCAGTGGGGGGCACAGGGGTAAATATGGGGTGTCAGTAGCAGAGGGGGGCACAGGGGTCAATATGGGGTGTCAGGAGCAGTGGGGGGCACAGGGGTCAGTATGGGGTGTCAGTAGCAGTGGGGGGCACAGGCTTCAATATGGGGTGTCAGTAGCAGTGGGGGGCACAAGAGTCAGTATGGGGTGTCAGTAGCAGTGGGGGGCACAGGGGTAAATATGGGGTGTCAGTAGCAGAGGGGGGGCACAGGGGTCAATATGGGGTGTAAGGAGCAGTGGGGGGCACAGGGGTCAGTATGGGGTGTCAGTAGCAGTGGGGGGCACAGGGGTCAATATGGGGTATCAGAAGCAGCGGGGGGGCACAGTGGTCAGTATGGGGTGTCAGTAGCAGTGGGGGGCACAGGGGTCAGTATGGGGTGTCAGTAGCAGTGGGGGGCACAGGGGTCAATATGGAGTGTCAGTAGCAGTGGGGGGCACATGGGGTCAGTATGGGGTGTCAGTAGCAGTGGGGGGCACATGGTTCAGTATGGGGTGTCAGTAGCAGTGGAGGGCACAGTGGTCAGTATGGGGTGTCAGTAGCAGTGGGGGGCACAAGAGTCAGTATGGGGTGTCAGTAGCAGTGGGGGGCACAGGGGTAAATATGGGGTGTCAGTAGCAGTGGGGGGAGCACAGTGGTCAGTATGGGGTGTCAGTAGCAGTGGGGGGCACAGGGGTCAGTATGGGGTGTCAGTAGCAGTGGGGGGCACAGGGGTCAATATGGAGTGTCAGTAGCAGTGGGGGGCACAGGGGTCAGTATGGGGTGTCAGTAGCAGTGGGGGGCACATGGTTCAGTATGGGGTGTCAGTAGCAGTGGAGGGCACATGGTTCAGTATGCGGTATCAGTAGCAGTGGGGGGCACGGGGATCAGTATGGGGTGTCAGTAGCAGTGGGGGGCACATGGTTCAGTATGGGGTGTCAGTAGCAGTGGGGGGCACATGGTTCAGTATGCGGTATCAGTAGCAGTGGGGGGCACGGGGATCAGTATGGGGTGTCAGTAGCAGTGGGGGCACAGGGGTCAGTATGGGGTGTCAGTAGCATTGGGGGGCACAGTGGTCAGTATGGGGTGTCAGTAGCAGTGGGGGGAACAGGGGTCAATATGGGGTGTCAGCAGCAGTGGGGGAGCACAGGGGTCAATATGGGGTGTCAGTAGCAGTGGAGGGCACAGGGGTCAGTATGAGCTGTCATTAGCAGTGGAGGGCAAAGGGGTCAGTATGAGGTGTCATTAGCAGTGGAGGGGCACAGGGGTCAGAATGGGGTGTCAGCAGCAGTGGGGGGGCACAGGGGTCAGAATGGGGTGTCAGCAGCAGTGGGGGGGCACAGGGGTCAGTATGGGGTGTCAGTAGCAGTGGGGGGTGTAGCTATAACCCTTATCGCCGGAGGGCTTCACCGCCCGAGACGTCCTTTTCCCAATCGTAAGAGGTGCTGCTGGAATTCCAGAGTCGTCCGTGAGGAAACAGGAACAGCCCTTACAAGGGCTAGTGAATTGTAATATAGCTTTTCCCCCAATAAGAGACAGAACTTCAGTATTGAGGGTGAAGGTGAAGTGCCTTTATTAGTGCCACTCTAGGCCTTATATACACAAGTCTCCATGCAAGGTGGACCTGATGGAGAACTGCATGACACACACACCGACCAATAGCAGCAGGGCACACCATCCCTCAACTCTGCCGGTAACACAATCAGTATAACAATAGCAGTCTGTAATACAATCAATCAGAACAATGCCATTGTCTGTGGCTTTGCATCCAGTGACCCAGTGTGATGCTGTACGATGGAGGCGACATGCCCACTCCGTGTGAGAATCCCCTCCCTTCTTTTGGGATTCCCGAAATCGTCGCCTGTAGGCTTCCGGGGTGACAGCGTACCGGGCTAACAAAGCCTCCTTTACCAGATGGTAGTGTGGTAAGTCCGCATCAGGGATGGCCCGGAAAGCATCGGAAGCTTTCCCAGATAGTTTCCCTGATAATATGGTGACCCATTCCTCCGTGGGTACCCGGTGTAAAGCGCACTGCCGTTCAAAATCGTCCAAAAATCCGTCAATCTCGTCGTCACTTTCCTGGAAGGACTTAAATGCTGCAAATGGAATCTTTCTCCCCCCAGTGTAACTGATGCTGAGAGGCTGCTGGGTTGCGAGTCGCCGATCTTCCCTTCGCTTACTGGCCTCTGCCTCCGCTGCGGCGAAGACTTGGTCGATCAGTTCTTGTGATGGATTCGGCCATAGACCGACAATCTGTTCCGAACCGCTTGAACGAGAGCAGCGTCTTCATCGATCTCTATATTGGTTTCGGTCCTCACTGCTGCACGATCCATTTCGATCAGCTCGGCTATCAGTTCCCGACGTGGGCGGTTGCTAGCCGACCTTCCCCGGCTCTCGAGTAGATCCTTCAGGGTCAGCCTTTTCAACTTGTCCTACTGACTCTCCATCAGGGTAGCACTCTCTCTGGGTAGAAAGGACCATCCGACCGCTTGCCACCAATTGTAGCGATAACCCTTATCGCCGGAGGGCTTCACCGCCCGAGACGTCCTTTCCCAATGGTGAGAGGTGCTGCTGGAATTCCAGAGTCGTCCGTGAGGAAACAGGAACAGCCCTTACAAGGGCTAGTGAATTGTAATATAGCGTTTCCCCCAATAAGAGACAGAACTTCAGTATTGAGGGTGAAGGTGAAGTGCCTTTATTAGTGCCACTCTAGGCCTTATATACACAAGTCTCCATGCAAGGTGGACCTGATGGAGAACTGCATGACACACACACCGACCAATAGCAGCAGGGCACACCATCCCTCAACTCTGCCGGTAACACAATCAGTATAACAATAGCAGTCTGTAATACAATCAATCAGAACAATGCCATTGTCTGTGACGTAATCAATCAACACAATGGCAGTCTGTAATACAATCAATCAGAACAATGAATAACGTAATCAATCAACACAATGGCAGTCTGTAACATGCTTAAGAAAAGGAAAGTAATGAACCTGTGTAAAGTCCAAAGGGCAGAGAGTCTGTCACAGGGGGCACAGGGGTCAGTATGGGGTGTCAGTAGCAGTGGGGTGCACACTGGTCAGTATGGGGTGTCAGTAGCAGTGGGGGCACAGGGGTCAATATGGGGTGTCAGCAGCAGTGGGGGAGCACAGGGGTCAATATGGGGTGTCAGTAGCAGTGGAGGGCACAGGGGTCAGTATGAGGTGTCATTAGCAGTGGAGGGCACAAGGGTCAGTATGGGGTGTCAGTAGCAGTGGGGGGCACAGGGGTCAGTATGAGGTGTCATTAGCAGTGGAGGGGCACAGGGGTCAGAATGGGGTGTCAGTAGCAGTGGGGGGGCACAGGGGTCAGTATGGGGTGTCAGTAGCAGTGGGGGGCACAGGGGTCAGTATGGGGTGTCAGTAGCAGTGGGGTGCACACTGGTCAGTATGGGGTGTCAGTAGCAGTGGGGGGGCACAGGGGTCAGTATGGGGTGTCAGTAGCAGTGGGGGGCACAGTGGTCAGTTTGGGGTGTCATTAGCAGTGGGGTGCACACTGGTCAGTATGGGGTGTCAGTAGCAGTGGGGGCACAGGGGTCAGTATGGGGTGTCAGTAGCAGTGGGGGGCACAGGGGTCAGTATGGGGTGTCAGTAGCAGTGGGGGGGCACAGGGGTCAGTATGAGGTGTCATTAGCAGTGGAGGGCACAGGGGTCAGTATAGGGTGTCAGTAGCAGTGGGGGGGCACAGGGGTCAGTATGGGGTGTCAGTAGCAGTGGGGGGCACAGGGGTCAATATGGGGTGTCAGTAGCAGTGGGGTGCACACTGGTCAGTATGGGGTGTCAGTAGCAGTGGGGGCACAGGGGTCAGTATGGGGTGTCAGTAGCAGTGAGGGGCAAAGGGGTCAGTATGGAGTGTCAGTAGCAGTGGGGTGCACACTGGTCAGTATGGGGTGTCAGTAGCAGTGGGGGCACAGGGGTCAGTATGGGGTGTCAGTAGCAGTGAGGGGCAAAGGGGTCAGTATGGATTGTCAGTAGCAGTGGGGAGCACAGGGGTCAGTATGGGGTGTCAGTAGCAGTGAGGGGCACAGGGGTCAGAATGGGGTGTCAGTAGCAGTGGGGGGCACAGGGGTCAATATGGGGTGTCAGTAGCAGTGGAGGGCACAGGGGTCAGTATGAGGTGTCATTAGCAGTGGAGGGCAAAGGGGTCAGTATGGGGTGTCAGTAGCAGTGGTAAGCACAGGGGTCAGTATGGGGTGAAAGTAGCAGTGGAGGGCACAGGGGTCAGTATGGAGTGTCAGTAGCAGTGGTGAGCACAGGGGTCAGAATGGGGTGTCAGTAGCAGTGGAGGGCACAGGGGTCAGTATGGGGTGTCAGTAGCAGTGGAGGGCAAAGGGGTCAGTATGGAGTGTCAGTAGCAGTGGGGGGCACAGTGGTCAGTATGGGGTGTCAGTAGCCGTGGGGGGCACAGGGGTCAGAATGGAGTGTCAGTAGCAGTGGGGGGGCACAGGGGTCAGTATGGGGTGTCAGTAGCAGTGGGGGGCACAGGGGTCAATATGGGGTGTCAGTAGCAGTGGAGGGGCACAGGGGTCAGTATGGGGTGTCAGTAGCAGTGGGGGGCACAGGGGTCAGTATGGGGTGTCAGTAGCAGTGGGGGGCACAGGGGTCAATATGGGGTGTCAGTAGCAGTGGAGGGGCACAGGGGTCAGTATGGGGTGTCAGGAGCCTCAGGGGCACAGGGGTCAGTATGGGGTGTCAGTAGCAGTGGGGGGGGCACAGAGGTCAGTATGGGGTGTCAGTAGCAGTGGGGGGGGGGGGCACAGTGGTCAGTATGGGGTGTCAGTAGCAGTGGGGGCACAGGGGTCAGTATGGGGTGTCAGTAGCAGTGGGGGGCACAGTGGTCAGTATGGGGTGTCATTAGCAGTGGAGGGGCACAGGGGTCAGTATGGGGTGTCAGTAGCAGTGGGGGGCACAGGGGTCAGTATGGGGTGTCAGTAGCAGTGGGGGCACAGAGGTCAGTATGGGGTGTCAGTAGCAGTGGGGGGGCACAGTGGTCAGTATGGGGTGTCAGTAGCAGTGGGGGCACAGGGGTCAGTATGGGGTGTCAGTAGCAGTGGGGGGCACAGTGGTCAGTATGGGGTGTCATTAGCAGTGAGGGGCACAGGGGTCAGTATGGGGTGTCAGTAGCAGTGGGGGGCACAGGGGTCAGTATGGGGTGTCAGTAGCAGTGGGGGGCACAGGGGTCAGTATGGGGTGTCAGTAGCAGTGGGGGCACAGTGGTCAGTATGGGGTGTCTGTAGCAGTGGGGGGCACAGGGTTCAGTATGGGGTGTCAGTAGCAGTGAGGGGCACAGGGGTCAGTATGGGGTGTCAGTAGCAGTGGAGGGGCACGGGGGTCAGTATGGGGTGTCTGTAGCAGTGGGGGCACAGGGGTTAGTATGGGGTGTCAGTAGCAGTGGAGGGGGGGACCTACTGGTGCTGGTGGGAGGTGAGGCACAATAGCCTCGATTAAGAGAGACACAAAAAAACTTCAGTTTTAGTGCCGTTGTATCATTTTCAAAAGTTCCCGCTCTCGTATGAGTGTGCGAGCGATTCTATGCATGCATTGTAAACCTTCTGTAAAGTTTCCGTCCGCTCGTATGCCAGAGTACGAGTACGAGGATGTCATTTTCCATCGAGACTTTTCAGATTCATTTTCTCAGGTAACAACGTAGTGTGAAGGTTGGAGGTCGGAATCAATAAAATGAATGTATATCTGAACATCCCCTCTCTCCTTTATAAATAGAGAAATAGATTCCTCTTTGCATTGTATGCTATATAGTGGCTAATAAAGTTGAAATAGACCCCCAGCCACTTCTCTTTGCGCTGAGTCTTTCTTTAGCTTATAAAGTTAATTAAGCTGCTATTACTGAAACTGCTTATGTAAGGCTTATCAAAGGAATACGCTGCTTTGCATGACATACTCCCTGTTCTATATACTCCCCAAGAACACTGTGCCCTGTTCGACCTTGAACATAGGAAGAAATGTTCTCTTTTCATCTTTGATTAAACTAATTTTTGTAATTTTATGTTCTGCGCATGCTCTAACTATGAAAAGTTTTATGTTCTGCGCATGCTCTAACTATGAAAAGTTTTCAATAAAAAAGGGGGTCAGAAGCGCCCCCCGGCTCAGTTTCTCTGAGGTTTTGCTACACACCTTGTTGCGTGTATTGATTTCTCTTAGAATATAGTAATTGGGAATCGGACAAACAGAAGCCAGACCGCGTCCAGTGACGCGGACGTAACAGTAGCCTTTCGTTTTTGCCCTTTTCCCATCGTATCCTCACACGAATCCTTTACGTTTCCCAATACATTCTGTTTCACTTTTTCGAAAAATAATCGTCCAGATGGAATTCTTACGATCTTGCGCCTGCGCACTACAAACTTCACTCATTAAAGTGCTCGCCTACATATTTCACTCCCATCACTTCTACTACAATGTTTAGCTAAACCACTTAGCGCTATCCTGCCTCTTCCCTTTGATCCCTTAAAGCTCACCCTAACCACTTAGCACTATCCTGCCTCTTCCCTTTGATCCCTTAAAGCTCACCCTAACCACTTAGCACTATCCTGCCTCTTCCCTTTGATCCCTTAAAGCTCACCCTAACCACTTAGCACTATCCTGCCTCTTCCCTTTTGATCCCTTAAAGCTCACCCTAACCACTTAGCGCTATCCTGCCTCTTCCCTTTTGATCCCTTAAAGCTCACCCTAACCACTTAGCACTATCCTGCCTCTTCCCTTTGATCCCTTAAAGCTCACCCTAACCACTTAGCACTATCCTGCCTCTTCCCTTTGATCCCTTAAAGCTCACCCTAACCACTTAGCACTATCCTGCCTCTTCCCTTTTGATCCCTTAAAGCTCACCCTAACCACTTAGCACTATCCTGCCTCTTCCCTTTGATCCCTTAAAGCTCACCCTAACCACTTAGCACTATCCTGCCTCTTCCCTTTTGATCCCTTAAAGCTCACCCTAACTACTTAGCACTATCCTGCCTCTTCTCTTTTGATCCCTTAAAGCTCACCCTAACTACTTAGCACTATCCTGCCTCTTCCCTTTTGATCCCTTAAAGCTCCCCCTAACCACTTAGCGCTATCCTGCCTCTTCCCTTTTGATCCCTTAAAGCTCACCCTAACCACTTAGCGCTATCCTGCCTTTTCCCTTTTGATCCCTTAAAGCTCAACCTAACCACTTAGCGCTATCCTGCCTCTTCCCTTTTGATCCCTTAAAGCTCACCCTAACCACTTAGCGCTATCCTGCCTCTTCCCTTTTGATCCCTTAAAGCTCACCCTAACCACTTAGCACTATCCTGCCTCTTCCCTTTTGTTCCCTTAAAGCTCACCCTAACCACTTAGCACTATCCTGCCTCTTCCCTTTTGATCCCTTAAAGCTCACCCTAACTACTTAGCACTATCTTGCTTCTTCCCTTTTGATCCCTTAAAGCTCACCCTAACTACTTAGCGCTATCCTGCCTCTTCCCTTTTGATCCCTTAAAGCTCACCCTAACCACTTAGCGCTATCCTGCCTCTTCCCTTTTGATCCCTTAAAGCTCACCCTAACCACTTAGCGTTATCCTGCCTCTTCCCTTTTGATCCCTTAAAGCTCAACCTAACCACTTAGCGCTATCCTGCTTCTTCCCTTTTGATCCCTTAAAGCTCACCCTAACCACTTAGCGCTATCCTGCCTCTTCCCTTTTGATCCCTTAAAGCTCAACCTAACCACTTAGCGCTATCCTGCCTCTTCCCTTTTGATCCCTTAAAGCTCACCCTAACCAATTCGCGGTTAGGTTCTTCTTCCATTTTCGGTCCCTAAAACTTACCCAAATCACTTAGTGGTTAGGTTCTTCTTCTATTTTCGGTCCCTAAAACTTACCCAAATCACTTAGCGGTTAGGTTCTTCTTCCATTTTCGGTCCCTAAAACTTACCCAAATCTCTTAACGGTTAGGTTCTTCTTCCATTTTAGGTCCCTAAAACGTACCCAAATCACTTAACGGTTAGTTTCTTCTTCCATTTTCGGTCCCTAAAACTTACCCAAATCACTTAACGGTTAGGTTCTTCTTCCATTTTAGGTCCCTAAAACTTACCCAAATCACTTAATGGTTAGGTTCTTCTTCCATTTTAGGTCCCTAAAACGTACCCAAATCACTTAGCGGTTAGGTTCTTCTTCCATTTTAGGTCCCTAAAACTTACCCAAACCACTTCCCGGTCAGTTTCTTCTTCATTTCCAGCACCCTAAAACTTACCCAAACCACTTCCCGGTTAGTTTCTTCTTCATTTTCAGCACCCTAAAACTTACCCAAACCACTTCCCGGTTAGTTTCTTCTTCATTTTCAGCACCCTAAAACTTACCCAACCCACTTCACGGACATCACATTCTTGATTTCTAAATATGTCATTGGCCCTTTGTTTTGTGTAAATGTATTTGTGCAAATAAATGCCACACCATTTTTTGTTTAGTTGAAATTTGTTTAATATTCAACTGCCATGTTTGGGTGGCATTGTTAAAAATATTTTAACATTTTTTTTAATTTTGGATAAAATTTTTAAAAACTATATACAATTTCAAAAGTTAAAACACTATTTACAATTTAAAATTTATAAAAACTATATACAAATGTAAATGTGGGGAAACTATATACAAAGATACAGGGCCAGGAACCAGGACTCTTCCTCTGCTGTTGTCCCCAACGTGTCCCGCATCGCCTGCAGATCGGCCACCAACTCAAGGACCCTCCGATTCATGTGGGCCAGTCTTTGTCGTGTGGTCCCTGGAACAAATTTCGACCCAAATATTATTTTGACAACAATACATGTTTATCACCTGTGGATTTAATGTATTTTATTTAACAAATTAACTAAAAGCCACATATGTCATTCTTGCAAGTCATTAAGCTAATGAAGTGGCCACAGGTCAGTTTGGCAAGTCATTAAGCTAATGAAGTGGCCACAGGTCAGTTTGGCAAGTCAATAAGCTAATGAAGTGGCCATAGGTCAGTTTGGCAAGTCATTAAGCAAAGTAAGTGGTCACAGGTCACTCTTATATTGCCATTGACTTGGGCTTCATGTATTTGTGTGTTCATGTGAAGTAACACATAAATGGCAATAATGGCATGACTACTTATTTGGTTGGTGGCCGAGAGATGGCTCGTTGGGGACAACACGATGTCCTGGTTCCTGGCTCTGCTGTGAAGAAGTGCCTGTAGAAACATGGGAAATATGGTTATTTTTAATGTCTGATTCAGCAGTCCTCAAATGTTTTTAGCTAAGTCTGGGTCACATCACTCACCTTCTCCAGGTTCTTGTGGGACCATATCTGCTGCCTCCTCAACCACTACCTCACCCGCACCCGAAGCATCTAAAAATACGGAATCAAGGAATCAGTTTGGTGATATCAGGAGCTAGCATGTATATGTGTGTGCGTAGACATGAAGAGTGACATACCAGAGGCTCCCGCATGCGTGGCAGGGTACGACTGCCTGTCCACGCCGTGCCGCCCCCTCCTCTGTGGTAAGGTCCAGGGGCTGGTCTGAGGAGGCCACAGAGGAGGGGTAGGCCCGTCGCCCTGGAGATCCACCACCTTCACTCCCAGCTGCAGAATCATGCAGCACTGGTCGGCCTGTGCGCCTCCGGGTGCGGCGAATGCGGTAATCCATTTCCAACACTACCAAAGAAAAGGCATTATAAATAAAAGGGCTACCTTCTGTCGTAGTTACATCTTGCATGCAATCGCTATGTACTTACTTGGGAAATGGATCCCGAAAAACCTCCGCACCCGGGGCATGTGCTGTTGTTTCAGGTCCGACCAATGCTGCATGATCTGTGTGTGGGTGAAGGTGGTGTCGGTCTGTTGTTGGATCTCCGAGATTATCTCCAGGGCGACGTTTCGTTTTTCAAACGAGTTGGGCAGGTAGTCGTACCTGCGCTCCAGCATGGTCTACAAAACACAAATCAAACATAGCAATAAATTAGAAATGCCTATCAAGAAGTGGCAACAATACATTATTTGGTTCAATCACATGAACACATACACACACACACTTGTAGCCTAAGTTAACTTTCCAATCTGGCCGCACTGTTGTTTGGCACATGTGTGGCGTGCGTTTGGGTGTGCATGTAGGTTAACCAAATTTCGTGCGCATCCTTAACATGTCGAGCAGCATTTAGATGTCACTTGAAAGGCCTACAAATACACTTATAAGCATGATGATCTCTTCTTGTTGGCGGGTGAAGATAGTGGGCGCCATCTTTCTTCTTCTTCTCGGCAGCAGATAAGCAATGCCCCAGCAGGTTCCGGGTTCCGCACGGCCGTGCGAACGGCCGGACGTGCGCGTAAGCGAACGCGTAGGCGTCACACGGCGGATACCTTATTTAAAGGTCCCTGCACACACAGCTCATTCTCTTTGAGAGTCCATGCAAAATGCCAGCCAAAAAAGCAAAAAAAAAAAAAACTTCTCGGTCATGTGAATATTCATCTTTAAATATTTCTGGGCCCATTAGTTTTGTGTTAATGTATTTTGTAAATGAAATGACAATGTAACCTTTTTTTTTTTAGACCATCATAAAATATAAAAATTTTTGAAAAATTTTGAAAATTTCCAATTTTTACAACTATAAAAAACAAAATCCATAGCAATGGCAGGCCACTGAACATTATTCTTCATCTGTGGTCCCCAAGGAGTTGCGCAGCTCCTGCATCTCGCCCACCAACTGAAGGACCCTGACACTCAGTTGTGCCACTCTGGCACGTGTGGTCCCTGTTAAAAAACGTAAATTAAAATTTGGGTATAACCTTGTTGGGGTCATACTGCATGACCCCCCCCCCCCGTATGGTCCAAACACCTAAATCTGGACTTCAAAAGCCAGAGGGCCCTCGCCAACACGGCCCGGGTTTTGCATAGTGCCCGATTAGAGAACCCCTGGCCCGCATTCTGCAGGCAAAGAAAGGGCATCAGGAGCAAGGGCGAGTGGCACATCTTGCAGTTCCTGCAACCAAATATAAAACAATTACACAAAGCAAAGGTAACCAACTAAAACAATAACTACAACAAATTAAGATTCAAGTTCAACAATCCAAATATAATTCACAAAGGACATAAGTCTAAAAAAATATAGCAATTATATGGATGTGTGGAAAAATAAATGTTTACATGCTAAGGACTAATTAAGGTCAGCATTAAAATGCATCTAGAAGGCATACATGAAATGTATTGATTCAGGTATGCATTGCTATACAATTTATGGCCTCGGCCATGCTGATACATGCAATGCCTTGGTGCTAAAGGCGCGCGGACTCCTCCACATAGCCGCAAAACATGTTCAACAATAGCAATCCGAGCCCTCAAAGGTCTCGTAAGTGGTTCGGAAATGAAATGAATTTATAGGGTGGTGATCCGTCGGAAATCAGCTCTCTGAATCAGACAGAAACCCATCCCAGCAATGGAAGTTTTCTGAACGAACGGAAAATTTCCGATTTTGTTTGGAAAATTATCCGAACTAATGGAAATGTTCCGATTTGCTTCCGTTCATTGGAAGCGCATTCCCGAACGTTCGTGCGAGTAGAAAATGGACGAAAAAAAGCAAAAAAATGACAAACACCCACCAAAACGTTCACAGACAGCTACGGAAGTCCGGACGAATGTGTCTCTGAATCGAGGCTAATGTCCCTGAGCGTAGGGGCGTAGCACAGACCTGGCTGCTGTGTTGTCCAGAGGTGCCAGTTAGATGTTCGGGCAGTAGGAAGGGAAAATCCAGGCTGTTTGTGCGGTCGCTGGGTCCGCATAGGCAGAGAGCAGTGGCTTCCTGATTAAGGAGGCTCCGCCCCCGAGATGCATCATCACTCTGCTGCCTGTGTCTCCGGGGCTGTGAGGAGAAAGTGTGCAGGGTTAGGGTTAGGTAGGTGTGTGTGTGTATATATGTATGTGTGTGTGTGTGTCTGCCTGTATCTATCTGTGTCTGTGCGTGTGTGTGTGTGTGTGTGTGTGTGTGTATGTGTGTGTGTATGTGTCTGTCTGTCTTTGTGTGTGTGTGTGTGTCTCTGTGTCTGTCTTTGTGTGTGTGTTAGTGTGTGTGTGTGTGTGTGTATCTCTGTCTGTCTGTCTTTGTGTGTGTCTGTCTGTCTTTGTGTGTGTGTGTGTCTCTGTGTCTGTGTGTGTCTGTCTTTGTGTGTGTGTGTCTGTCTTTGTGTGTGTGTGTGTGTCTGTCTTTGTGTGTGTGTCTGTCTTTGTGTGTGTGTGTCTATGTGTGTCTATGTGTTTGTGTGTTTCTGTGTGAGTCTGATTAAAGTGGAACAAAACCCAGCAGCAGCTGGTATGGAATCTAAAAGATTTCAAAGGCCAGTCGCTGGCTTTTCCCCGAATCGGGATACCCCACTGTGTGACACCTCTCCAGGCACCCATAGAAACTCACCTCTCCCTGCTCCAATGGCGCATGCGCGGGCTCTCGTCCAATGAGAGCCACCTGCCAAATGACAGTCAAGGCAGACAGATCTCATTGGATGAAAGCCCACACATGCATTGTTGAAACACGGAAGAGGTGAGTGAATAGTGGTGTTCTGGGGGTTTCACGCGGCGAGGCATCCCAATGAGACTCCAGGGCTGGCTGATTCCTTCTCTCTGGGGCATCCAAAACTGGGATGCTGCACTGTGTGAAAACGGAACAAAACCCATGTGATCTGGCCCTGGAATGGCTGCTGACTTTTCCCCGGGGGCATCCTGAATCATGTGACTATGTCATTCAGCAGAAGGCTCACGTTGTTGCTCATGGCAGTGCGGGGGATGCGGCAGTGCGTTCTGCACATTCTAGCCCATAAGAGCCATTTGAGGAATGACATAATCATGAATGCAGCCATCTTGGTTCTGATGCACAGAGCAGCTTCCCCCCCCCCCCCCCCCACTCTGTGCACGCCCCCACCCACCTATACCCTTGAATAGAGGGGCGAGCATGAACACAGAGCAGGAGAACTGTGGACAGTGCAGAGTATACCCTGTCATGGGACTTGAGAAGGGGGCCCACTGAGACCCTGTCGCCCAATGGCCCACAAAACCCTAGAGCCGGCCCTGGTGGAGGGCACAGGGGTCAGTATGGGGTGTCAGTAGCAGTGGGGGCACAGGGGTCATTATGGGGTGTCAGTAGCAGTGGGGGGCACAGGGGTCAGTATGGGGTGTCAGTAGCAGTGGGGGGGCACAGGGTTCAGTATGCGGTATCAGTAGCAGTGGGGGCACAGGGGTCATTATGGGGTATCAGTAGCAGTGGGGGGCACAGGGGTCAGTATGGGGTGTCAGTAGCAGTGGGGGGCACAGGGGTCAGTATCGGGTGTCAGTAGCAGTGGGGGGCACAGGGGTCAGTATGGGGTGTCAGTAGCAGTGGGGGGCACAGGGGTCAGTATGGGGTGTCAGTAGCAGTGGGGGGGGGCACAGGGGTCAGTATGCGGTGTCAGTAGCAGTGGGGGGCACAGGGGTCAGTATGGGGTGTCGGTAGCAGTGGGGGGCACAGGGGTCAGTATGGGGTGTCAGTAGCAGTGGGGGGGGGGCACAGGGGTCAGTATGGGGTGTCAGTAGCAGTGGGGGGCACAGTGGTCAGTATGGGGTGTCAGTAGCAATGGGAGGGCACAGGGGTCAATATAGGGTGTTGTAGCAGTGGAGGGCAGAGGGGTCAGTATGGGGTGTCAGTAGCAGTGGGGGGGCACAGGGGTCATTATGGGGTGTCGGTAGCAGTGGGGGGCACAGGGGTCAGTATGGGGTGTCAGTAGCAGTGGGGGGGCACAGGGGTCAGTATGGGGTGTCAGTAGCAGTGGGGGGCACAGGGGTCA
>CM051237.1:486518572-486521072 GCA_027917425.1 Gastrophryne carolinensis | reverse complement strand
GCTGCTGACTTTTCCCCGGGGGCATCCTGAATCATGTGACTATGTCATTCAGCAGAAGGCTCACGTTGTTGCTCATGGCAGTGCGGGGGATGCGGCAGTGCGTTCTGCACATTCTAGCCCATAAGAGCCAGGAAGGAATGACATAATCATGAATGCAGCCATCTTGGTTCTGATGCACAGAGCAGCTTCCCCCCCCCCCACTCTGTGCACGCCCCCACCCACCTATACACTTGAATAGAGGGGCGAGCATGCACACAGAGCAGGAGAACTGTGGACAGTGCAGAGTATACCCTGTCATGGGACTTGAGAAGGGGGCCCACTGAGACCCTGTCGCCCAATGGCCCACAAAACCCTAGAGCTGGCCCTGGTGGAGGGCACAGGGGCCCTTATGGGGTGTCAGTAGCAGTGGGGGGGGCACAGGGGTCAGTATGGGGTGTCAGTAGCAGTGGGGGGGCACAGGGTTCAGTATGCGGTATCAGTAGCAGTGGGGGCACAGGGGTCATTATGGGGTATCAGTAGCAGTGGGGGGCACAGGGGTCAGTATGGGGTGTCAGTAGCAGTGGGGGGCACAGGGGTCAGTATGGGGTGTCAGTAGCAGTGGGGGGCACAGGGGTCAGTATGGGGTGTCAGTAGCAGTGGGGGGCACAGGGGTCAGTATGGGGTGTCAGTAGCAGTGGGGGGGCACAGGGGTCAGTATGGGGTGTCAGTAGCAGTGGGGGGGCACAGGGGTCAGTATGGGGTGTCAGTAGCAGTGGGGGGCACAGGGTTCAGTATGCGGTATCAGTAGCAGTGGGGGCACAGGGGTCAGTATGGGGTGTCAGTAGCAGTGGGGGGCACAGGGGTCAGTATGGGGTGTCAGTAGCAGTGGGGGGCACAGGGGTCAGTATGGGGTGTCAGTAGCAGTGGGGGGCACAGGGGTCAGTATGGGGTGTCAGTAGCAGTGGGGTGCACACTGGTCAGTATGGGGTGTCAGTAGCAGTGGGGGGCACAGGGGTCAGTATGGGGTGTCAGTAGCAGTGGGGGGGCACAGGGGTCAGTATGGGGTGTCGGTAGCAGTGGGGGGCACAGGGGTCAGTATGGGGTGTCAGTAGCAGTGGGGGGGCACAGGGGTCAGTATGGGGTGTCAGCAGCAGTGGGGGGCACAGTGGTCAGTATGCGGTGTCAGTCAGCAGTGGGGGGCACAGGGGTCAGTATGGGGTGTCAGTAGTAATGGGAGGGCACAGGGGTCAATATGGGGTGTTGTAGCAGTGGAGGGCAGATGGGTCATTATGGGGTGTCAGGAGCAGTGGGGGAGCAAAGGTGTCAGTATGGGGTGTCAGTAGCAGTGGGGGGGGCACATGCATCAGGATGGGGATTCAGTTAGCAGTGGACGGGGCACAGGGGTCAGTATAGGGTGTCAGTAGCAGTGGGGGGCACATGGGTAAGAATGAGGTGTCAGTCAGCAGTGGGGGGGCACAGGGGTCAATATGGGGTGTCAGTAGCAGTGGGGGGCACAGGGGTCAGTATAGGGTGTCAGTAGCAGTGGGGGGCATATGGGTAAGAATGAGGTGTCAGTCAGCAGTGGGGGGGCACAGGGGTCAATATGGGGTGTCAGTAGCAGTGGGGGGCACAGGGGTCAGTATAGGGTGTCAGTAGCAGTGGGGGGCATATGGGTAAGAATGAGGTGTCAGTCAGCAGTGGGGGGGCACAGGGGTCAATATGGGGTGTCAGTAGCAGTGGGGGGCACAGGGGTCAGTATGGGGTGTCAGTAGCAGTGGGGGGCACAGGGGTCAGTATGGGGTGTCAGTAGCAGTGGGGTGCACACTGGTCAGTATGGGGTGTCAGTAGCAGTGGGGGGCACAGGGGTCAGTATGGGGTGTCAGTAGCAGTGGGGGGGCACAGGGGTCAGTATGGGGTGTCGGTAGCAGTGGGGGGCACAGGGGTCAGTATGGGGTGTCAGTAGCAGTGGGGGGGCACAGGGGTCAGTATGGGGTGTCAGCAGCAGTGGGGGGCACAGTGGTCAGTATGCGGTGTCAGTCAGCAGTGGGGGGCACAGGGGTCAGTATGGGGTGTCAGTAGTAATGGGAGGGCACAGGGGTCAATATGGGGTGTTGTAGCAGTGGAGGGCAGATGGGTCATTATGGGGTGTCAGGAGCAGTGGGGGAGCAAAGGTGTCAGTATGGGGTGTCAGTAGCAGTGGGGGGGGCACATGCATCAGGATGGGGATTCAGTTAGCAGTGGACGGGGCACAGGGGTCAGTATAGGGTGTCAGTAGCAGTAGGGGGCACATGGGTAAGAATGAGGTGTCAGTCAGCAGTGGGGGGGCACAGGGGTCAATATGGGGTGTCAGTAGCAGTGGGGGGCACAGGGGTCAGTATAGGGTGTCAGTAGCAGTGGGGGGCATATGGGTAAGAATGAGGTGTCAGTCAGCAGTGGGGGGGCACAGGGGTCAATATGGGGTGTCAGTAGCAGTGGGGGGCACAGGGGTCAGTATAGGGTGTCAGTAGCAGTGGGGGGCACA